>PVKA01001175.1:48505-156334 GCA_004027165.1 Ctenomys sociabilis | reverse complement strand
TAGATTTTACAGACCAATCACAATCATACACGTGTTCAGATGTCATTGGTAGGATCATAAAAACGGCGGGCTTTTCCCTGGATAGGAGGAGCCCAGGCACGGCAACAAGAACCAGAAGCCGGATGTAAGCGCCATCTTGGCAGACACGATGGGCGGGGGAGCGAGGAGCGGTCGCCATCTTGGAATGGCTCCCGACATGAATTAAGCCTTGATCATAAAGCTTGGGCTCACACTAGCCCAAGGATTCTCCTTATTTAGTCATTTTTTAAATTGTATCAAATACTTAATTTTTTTACTTAGCTAAACATAGAACCACAGTGAATCTAGACCTCAGGTGATGAGCCTATGGCATATTTGCTGCAGTGGGCAGTTTGAAAAGTAAAAGGTTTGCCATTCCTTCCCTCGAGGTAAGTGCCAGGCAGTAGACAACTTTTCAAAGAGGGACTGACTCATCTTACTTGAGCTCTTCTGGATCCTCAGCCTTCAGGCCATGGCAGAAACCATCACAAGTATGAGTTTTCGTAGTTCATTACCTATGAGTTAGTTAAGGTATATGGTAAGCTTTCAGTATACAGTGTGAAGGAAGTAATGTTACAATTTTAGGTATATTTCCCAGGAAGAAAGTTTGCTTGTATTCTGAGAGAAGGCAATTGTGTTTTTTTTTCCTGTAGGGATAATATATAAGATAATAATTATTACATGAATCCAAAGTACCCCACCTGGGGCAGGGGAGATGACTCAGTGGAATAAGTGCTTCCCTGGCAAGTGTAAGGGCCTGAATTTAATCCCTGGTTCCACAAAAGAAAAAAAAAAAAGGAGTTGGGGACATGGTTCAGTAGAATAAAAGCCTGCCTGGAAAGCACAAGATTCTGAGTTCAATCCCTGGTTCCACCAAATAAAAATAATAGTGGGGGAGGACGCTGGGGAGATGGCTCAATAGAATAAGCACTTCTCTGGCAAGCTCAAGGACCTGAGTTCAATCCCCAGTTCTGCCAACTAAACAGAACAAAAAAAAAAAGAAAAGAAAAGAAAAAAGAAAGAAAGAAAGAAAGGTGCCACACCTGTTAGTTGAAGATAATTAAATGTAATATCTAAATTTTTTCTTACATATAATTTGATATTATTCATGCATACAATGTATCTCTTACTAAAAAGAAAAAAAGTTAAAAAGAAAAGCAACAGAGGTTAGATGTAGAATAACACAAATATACACGCAAAGACTCTGTGAAATCATAATGATCAGCTAGCGCATAGTAAGGCCTTAGCCTGCACCCTGGAATTCAAGAGAATTAAACTAACCAGTTGTGTTCCTTGCAGTTTTGTATCTAGCAGCATCAGAGTTGTCTGCATCGCTCATAGCAGTTCTTATAGTAATAAAAGTTCTATGAGAACGTTCATTAAGGCTCATAATTGATTTTCATAAGTATAAAATACTGGCAGCCTTTTTTTGCTTCATTTACTCCATTCTCTTTATTTTGTATAGAACCTAATTCATGTTAGTCTTCCCAACTTGTATTTTTTATTGCAAGTCCTGTGATTTACTAAAAAGAAAGGTTTTCAAAGTCTAGCAATTAAATATGTTTCTCGCCCCTAGAACTGATACAGTCAGCACAGCAATGAAAGGGTTGACTGGCTTATATAGAGATTTAAAAGCAGCCATGATTTTTTATAGTGTTCCAATGTCTCCTAAGACATTGCCTATTACTAAAATTAGGGAAAGTTTCCTCTTGGTGTTTTTGATCTCTCCCTGCTAAGTAAAGCTTGGGAGAACTGAAATAAAGAAAGGCATTAAGTTAAAAGTGCTAACTTTTGAGGTACTAGCAGATAACTACATTGCTGACCATGATATTGACACAGCTATGGTCTGAATGTGTATGCTTGAAAAGGGCCGTGTTGATATCCTCATGCTCAGAGTGATGCTTTTAGGAAGGTGGCTTTGGGGAAGCACATCATGCGGCTGGAGACGTTATGAGGATTAGTCCCTGCACAGAAGTACTGTGTCAATGAGTTTATCAGTGCTTTTACAGGTTTTTTTTTTTTTTTTTTTTGTCCAGATCAGTGGTTCTGAGATTATAGTGTGATTCAGAGTCACTTGGTAGACTAAAACTGCATCCTAACCCCCACAGTTTCTGAATTCATAGATTCAGAATCAGAGCCTAAAGTTTAGCATTTTCAACTCAATCCTAAGTAGTGCTGCTATACCTTGTCCTCTAATCCCACATTTAGGACTAATTGTACCTCTGGTTTAAATTATTTTGTTGAAGTATAAGAGTTATAGAAATTGGTTAGCATGCTAACATATAGCATCGCCCCGTAGACTCTGTCATTAGATTTAGTGGGTGCTGGGCTTACATTTTTTTTTCCCAAACAGAAGTAATTTTTATGAGGAAATAAGCTTGTGGGAACAAGTTCAATACCTGGAGTGGAAAGAAGGAGATTAAAGGAATGATTAGCCCTTACTCACAGCTGCGTATGTTCAAAGCCTTGGAGGCACAGATGGCTCCACTCTTGTGATGCTGGAACCTTTATAAACTGGATCACCTTGTGATTCCCATGAGCCTACGTTGTTGATATGGATGAACTGTGAATTATTTAAAATACTGGAATAAAAATGAGTGAGAAATTCAGTCCTTGGACATGCAGTAATCAAAACAACTGCTGTAATTCTTACTCATCGTGGAAGACAGAAGGACCATGTTTTGGAAGAGGATGTTTGAGCTGATGCTTTTAATTAAAAATGTTGTCAATTAATAAACTAGGGTTTTATAAGGAAATACGATATATTTTGTGTAGCTTTATGAGACTCTTTTGACATGCCTTAGTTGCAATTATTGAAATTGTTTTCCTTACATCTATGTCAATATCAATAAGGCATGGTCGTGAAGTATTTTCATGTAAGGCAACCCCATAGTCTCAGTATTAAACATTAAGATTCTTACATATTTTTTTCTGCTTCTGCTCTGAAATTATATAAGGATAAGGTGAAAGGAATCATTTTGAAAATAATTCAAGACTTAAAATGTAAAATGACTCAAATTCTTTACCTGGAAGGTATATTTTATTTCCTCTTGATATGTGAGATGTATGACAGTTGAAGAAATTGCCGCCCTAAAGCCTCACAAAAATACAATAAGATGAAGGATTTAAAATTGATTTTGGAAGATTTGTGGATGACAAGTAGGAAGAATGTAAATACTCATTAAGTATTTTTTCTCTCAGAAATGTAAAGTATAATTTCCTGTTTCTTCTTAAGAAACTGCTGAGCTTTGCATTTCACTGCCAGCACACATGTATTCTATGCATCCCTTACACCCCACAGCCTGCCATCCCTGTGGCAATAGCGAAGCGGACCGACTGACTCCAGCACACTGCTGAACAATGTATGCTAAGGGTATTTTCTGTGGAAATTGAGTATTTCTATAATTTCTACAAGAACAAATACTTTCTGATGTGACACAGTACCACTTTGTTTTTTAAGGAAAAGTGTTAGTCTTTGAAGTGAATTCTTCACAATTCTTCTTGGCAATGATGTTAGAGTTAGTGAACAACTTCGTATAAGTGTGAATACTATTTCAGCTAAAATGGAAGAATCGCAGAACTCAGGGAAAAACCTGAAAGTTCTATCATTTCAACCCTATAGCATGAGAACTCTTAACACAAGGTGTTTTGTAGACATGTGAATGTTTTACACACGCTAGAATTTATTTATGGAAAATTTTAGCTGCCAGCAATAGGGTTCAATAGCATCTTATGTTAAGTTAATCTGTGAATGAAAGCTAATTCATTAGGAACAAAATAATGTACAAAAGTAAGAGAATTAAAATAAGTTAAAGTTACATGCCCAAAGAAAAAAAAAAGTTACTAAGTAGCCAAATGATGTAAATAGTGCTTGATTTATTAAATCTTCATATATATTTAGTAAAACAACACATTTTTGTCATTTACATAATAGTAATTAGACCCGTCAGTAAAAATGTTTCATTGATAACCTTTTGGAAGCCTTAATGTTTTTCTGAACATGGTATTTAAGATGTGAAATTTATGTTCCCAGTTAAGTGTGTGATTTGAAAGAATAATTGAATTGAAGTCTATTTTTAACTATAATTAGTTTATCAGCACTGGAAGCTGAACAAAATGTATGAACAGATTTTATTCAGCGGAATATGACTGCAAGTCCTCAGAGGTGAGAAATTCTCAAAGGAGAGTCCTGATTACCCCATTGCCTTTGGATAAACTGAAAAACAAGGTGTAATCTTAGCAGAGATTGATCGTGAGGCCCAGATTCAGCAGAAATTAGAATCAGGATAGCTGCAGGTTGCAGTATTTTTTTCCCCCTCATATCAGCATCAGTAAATAGGGAGATTGTAAAGAGCATTTATTATCCTCCTGCATGATGAAAGTTTTTGGGAATTTACAATGGAAAATCCCAATATTTAATCAAGTTCCTAGGTAGATTATATTTCTACATAAGCCTATGGATCCAGCACCTAGGTGTGTTTATTACTGTCTAAAGAATTGCTTTCTGCATGGAATTTAAGTATTGCTTTGAGTTCTGTTCTGATTTCTATTGCCCTAGAAAATATTAACCAAGTGCACGTTAACTCTGTTTTTGTATCTCTGACTGTGTGTTATTTTATCAGTATTATCGGTATTCTCATATTTATTAAGAATGGAGCTTGTCTTTGCTCCTGAAACCATATGAGCTTGGAGATGTGTGTACTTCAAAGAATTTCCAATTACACAATTTGAGTGAAACCTATCGTCCTCAACCTGTTTTAATTTGAGAAACTATGTGTAATAGCACAGCCTCAGAGTGTGAAAGTCAGAAAAATATTGTTCCTGGGTGAGCAATATAAAATTTTAAAATTATTGCTATGGCTTGTTGCTTTTCAGAGATATTATACTCTTCATGAACATTTTCATGGATACAAGGCCTAATAAAAAAGTTATTTTGTTATCATTTCCCATTTTGTGTCATTAGCACCCTTTCTTCTGTGTTTTGAAATTTCCCAGTTATAAAGCACATTTTACTTATGAATAGGTTAAGATTAGTTTTCTAGTAAATAATGAATGAGGACATTGTTAATTCAATCTTGCAACTATGTAGTACAGAAGTAAATCATTTTGTCTGTCACCATGAGGATGTTTGAAAACAATAATAAGATGCTACTTCAGGGCCTGTCAGAGGTGTAAACATGGTTCACCTCCCCAGTCCTGTACATTCAATTGCTCTCTGCCATTTTTACTTCCCTTGTCACACTCTTCAGCTGTTGCAGGTTCTCATCGACATATTGAAAATCTCTTTCAACTCTTGACTCTTAAGTGTTGCAGCTTTAAAAGTAGTTATTACACCTGGTGTTGAAGTAGACATGCTAAAACCTAATGTACTGTTTATCCTAAAACTTTTCTGAGAAATACAAGGTACATTTATCTCATAGAAACTAGTTGTAAGAGGGCCAGCCAAATAGCTCAGTGGATTAAAACACCTACAATCAGGCACAAGGGCCAGGGGTTCATTTTCTGGGACTGCCATACCAGCCCTGCCCCAGGGGCACCCTGAGATGCAATTGAGACTGGGTGTGGTGGTACACATCTGTAATCCCAGCTCTTGGGAAGCTGTAAACAGGCAGATCACTATGAGTCTGATCTAGTAGTGAGACTCTAAATACCTTGTAGCCCTTCCCTAAAATACAGAGAAAACAAAAAGAAAGGAAGAAACTAGCTGTAGGAATATGACACAATATTCAATCAATTATCCATAAAAATGACTTTATCTTTTCTATGTTTTGCAGCAGGACTCTGACCATTAAAGGTCAAAATAACACATTTGATGCCCGATTTCTGTACTGAAAGACATAGAACCATTTAACAAGAATTAGTGGCAAAAGAAATCATCCTCATTTTTGAATCATCTCTGCATTTTGGTCATTACAATTGGATGGTGTGGGCTAATGATGTACAATATAGGTAGACACAGGAAAAGTTAGACAACAAATAATGAATACATGCTATTAAACACAATGTGCTTATCCAGAGAAGGAATTTGATGATCAAAGTATATGTGTTCCTTAGTTGACAGGCATAGGAATTGTTGAGTTTGAGTTTGGATAATTAAAATAGACAGCCAGTGAAAGTATAAATAAAGACACATGCTCACCAGGGGTGATCTGCATATTGCTTGGAACCTACCTGCAAGAGTAGCCATGGATGGGAAAACCAAGAGGAAGTGAAGAAATGGATGTGACTCCTCCCAGTTTATGGCCCCTGTGTTGCTTTTTCTGTCCTTAGCTAGAAAGATAAGAATTTCTGAAGTTTTTTCTGTGTTGCAGTTGTGATGTAGTTCAGGAGTTGGTTCAGTCCTTATGCTCAAACCATCAGAGAAAAGTGAGATAAGTATTTTGTTTTCTTTTCACTATCAAACATTAGCTGTTTTATTTATCTATTTATTTATTTAATTTTTAATAATTTTATTGAGAAAGAAGTAGCAATGAAGCAGTTTCAAAATAGGTTAGTAGGACAGTTACATTAATTAATACATTGCATATTGTTGTCTTGTACTGGTTATCCATAGTAGAAGATGTAGTATTTGTGACCTTCAACTCTTGATGGGCCATTATTTTTTACTGTACTTTCCTCCACACTCTACCAATTGCTAAGTTTTAATGGCCACTGAGGAGTTGATCTGCATGTTGTACCTTTTTAATTACAGTGACTGGGAGGTATAGGCTCCAGGGATCTTTCACCATCTTGCCTAGCAAGGGTGACAGTGGCAGATGGACTGCCAGATACAACAAATTTATGTAGACCAAATGCAAATGGGAAAGAAAACTCATTTTTGTTTAATGATCCTAGGAAAACTGACTAAAATAAGACTGAATTTCTAATGAGTGTCTTCTTCAGTGGTAAATTCCAGATTAAGATCTACTTGTAGCTGTAAGTATACAAATAGTATGGAATATCTAGGGAATACCAATGTGTCATAGAATAGGAAAGTATTTCTTTGCAACTCAAAATCATAACTGTTATATTTTAAGAAGATGAACTTTAAAAATTTCTGTTGTCAAAAGTAAAGCAAAGCAAATTAAAGATAGGATTATCAGAAAGCGACATGAGAAAATATTTTCATTGTGTAAAACTGAGACAGAATTTGAATATGCAAGGAACTCCCAAATATCAACTAGAAAAAACTAGCAATCCAATAAATAAAAGTGCAACTAAATATTTGTACAAGAGGAATCCAAGATAGCTAAAATTCAAAAATTCATTTATACTGACTGCAATAAATAGCAATAAAACTACAATTAACATTAGAAATGTGAACAATTAAGTGATCTGATCCTTTATAATTTTATCACAGATTCCAGAAGCTATCCTGAAATCCAATCTTTAGTATTATGTCCAATGAAAATATACATATTTTATTCCATGACTCAGTGTACATTTCTAGGAAAGACCCAGTAATCTATAGCATGACATATTTAAAATATTCAGTGTGTCATCATGTGTGACACTGGAAAGTTACAAATAAGTTTTACATTAATAAATTATAAATAAAGAGCAAAATAATAGATAACATGAACTAGGGAGACAGAACCTTCTCAACTGGGAAAAAAATCAAGGAATGGAAAGAAAGAGGATAGACAAAAAATTAAGATATTTTAGGTACATATATCAACTCCATGCAAGAAATGTCAACTGTATATACTGTAAACATTCAGTAATAAGTAATACATTAAAAAGTATGCAAGTTCTTTAATATGAAGAAAGATTATTATGCAATAGTTAAATAGACTGCTTGTTTAGTATGAATGCAAGAGGTATAAGAGAATTGGTGAAATATGCATATCACAAATAAGATTCATAATGTATACATATATATACATTGAAAACATTTCAAAATAACAATGATAAAATTAAAATAATAGATACATGATCAGAATTAGTGCCTTTGGAGATACCTGAGACACGAAACAAGAAATTATAAAATAATTTAGACAGAAATAATGAGACTGCATGTCATGTTATGGTTTCCATTGATTAAACTTTGAAGCATAATCAGTTCTCTTAATACTTTAGATGTCAGAAATGAGCAAAACCAAGAAAAAGCAGTGTTCTTGGGGTATAAGTTTGTAACATTTAAAATACAATAATGGATGATTAACTTTATTAGGGAACTCCTGTTTTCCTTCAATAGAAAATGTTGCCTTTAATAGAAAATTACCTTCAGAAATAATAATAAGTTCACCGTAATCATGAGAGGAACCATTCCAGAAAGAAATACTGAGATTATATCCTGGCTTTATCTGTGGGTTGTAATGTCTACTTTACAACAAAATGCCTGTAATATGACTATATTACTGTATTGTGTCATGATAACTGATATTTATGTGCTGGCTGGACCTAGTGAATAGCTAGCAAATATTCTAGATGTGTTAATAAGACATTTATGTCAAGTAAGATGGGGTATGAATCCAACAAAAATTCTAGGGCCTCCTTATGAGTAAACTTTCTTGGAATCCAATAGCATGAGGCTTGTTAACTAAATTTTCTAATTTAGTGAAGTATAAGTTCCACATCTGTTTGGTTCATACTTGCTTTCTCTCTCCGTCTTCTCCTCTTTTGCCTCCTCTTATCTTCTTGGAGGATATTTGAATATTTTATATTTTTAACGCATTTGGTTGCTACAGGGTCTCATTGTGCAGCACAGACTTGTGGTGATCCTCCTGCGTTCAGCCTCCCCAGGGCTGGGCTTACAGGCATGCCCCAGTATGCCTGGACTCTGAACAGCTCAGCCCACCTGGAAGTGAGCTTGGCTCAGCATGTGGTGCCAGGGATTAAACTGAGGCCCCTGAGCTTGCCTAAGCTTGTCTAAGCAGGTTCTTTAGTCTGCTGAGCTATCTCACTGGCCTCAACAGTCTTGATTTATTTATACTTCTGAGGATTTCGCTTTGTGTACAATTTTTACCATGCTAGAATTTGGTATTACAATATAGATATAATTATCTACTCATGACAGCACTTACTGAGTTCAGTAAAATACGATTACTATATTTCCACTTTGGAATATTTTATTTTTTAAATTATTATTCTTTAGAGTTATTCGATGGTATTTAAAGTATTTTTCTTGCCCAGTGTGAAGGTGCACACGTGCAATCCTAGCACTTGGGAAGGTGGCGTGCAGCCTGGACAAGTTAGCAACTTAGTTAGAATCTGTCTCAAAATTAAAAGTAATCATAAAAGTGGGACTAAGATTTTCTTTAATTTTTAAAAGAATGTGCGATTGAATTTTTCTATGTTTCTATGATGACTGCTTTTAAAACATGGTCACATATTTCCAACATCTGATTTATTTTCTTGTTAATGTTAGTTGATTTCCTTACCTCATGCATTATACATTTTTGATTATTGGATACTGTAGGGGTTGTTTATATTCTGGATATTGTTCTTTGTACATTAAGAGATCTATGGCTATCTTTATAGAGTTTTCATTAACAGATAGTCACATTATTTGGGGTTAGTGTGTGGGTATTCACTGCTTTGCTGAGTTATATTTCCAGTGCCACACTATTTCTGCATTTGCAATAGAAATTTTTTATATTAGTTTTATTGAGAAAGAAATAGCATTGAGACAGATTTGAAACAGGTTAGTAGGATAATTACAATAATTAATTTATTGTATATTTTGGTCTTCATAGTAGTTATTCATAGAATAGAATGCAGACATGATATCTTGTCTAAAAACTCTTAGTGCAAATCTTCTCAGTGAACTAAGAGAATATAACTGTATATCTATCATATATATATATATATATATATATATATATATATATATATATATATATGTATATGGATTTTTCACTACAAAATGGTCCTCCATTTATATCCCTAATTTTGTTTAGTTTTATCAGAGATGAATATTCCACTGCCATTCAAATATAGGTATGTGGATTCAGAAAGTCACCCAATATAGTCCAGTAGACCATAATAGAAGTGGGCTATCCGCAGGCTGGCAATGTTGGAAGTTGTTGACTTCAGCTTTTTACAGCTCAGCATATTAATGGAATTTTTATCTTTCAAAGTGTTTCTTCTGGTCCCTCCTGGTGATCCTCTTGTGGGCAGAAGTCGTTTCCCATTCTTAGGTTGCTCGGTGTCCCTAGTTGGAGGAGGACTGTGTGGAGATCAGTGCCTTCTGCCTGCCTCATTTCCAGAAGGATTGTGAGGATCACGTCCTGAGTCTCTTTTGCCTGTTGTGCTGATTTTTAGATATTTTGAGCAGGTAAAGACACTCTGAAACACAGAGACAAACAGCCTTGTCAGGGAGAGTCTCTTCTTGGGGCTGAATTGCTTTTGCTAGTTCTGTTAATGTTTCTAATATCTGGACATATGGGAAGGATATTCTTGGGCTATGCTTATGAGCCACTGTCCTTGCTGAAAGTGGGTCCCCTTGTCAGAGCTCCTCAGTCCACTTTAGAATCTCTCTGCAGAAAGGGGATCTCACAGCAGAGCATAGCACTTACCTAAATGTAAATGCTGCTTCTGCCTTCTTACTTTTAGCTCCCATCAGCTTTGGTTATCGCAGGGTGCTGAATTGTTCTAAGACTTTCAGAAGCACTCATTTATTCTGACACAGGAATAATTTTTTTAGCTGACTTACACTGATAGTTTGGGAGCTATAAAAGGGGAGTTTGACATGGCTTTACTGGTTCATTGGAGGAATGCTAAGATATCTGTCATGGCACTGTGTTGTTTCAACGTTCCTGGTGATCCTATCCAGTTGTCTTCTTGTCACCTCTCCAACTTCCGTTTATGTTTTATCTTCCATCATTTCTGGGATTTTCAGGTGTGATTAGCAAGGGAAAACGTTTCTACCATCCTTTCCATATCAACTGACTTTAATCCTTTCCACTGAAAAACGTATTTTTGATTTCTACTTCATTTTGTGTGTTTTCAGTTACTACTTACTCATTATTTAAAAATATATACAATTTTTCGGATGTTCATATAGATGAATTCTGTGAATAGTGACTTATTTAACTCATTTATCTTCCACAAATTTTAAAATTGAGAAAAATTCTGGTTCCGAAATATAACTCAGTTTTACTTAGCTAGTAAACAGAACAGCAAGGATCCAAAGTCTAATTGGACACACTCCTGGCACCATTTGCTTTACTTGGCATTGCACAGCTTCTTTTGTGAAACACTCTCAAATAATTGGATTTTTTTCTTATGCCAGGGAATGTCCGTTTTCTTACTGAGCTAGTTGCCAGGGAGATTCACATACATATTGTCTCATGCATTTAATTATCAAAGATACACTTAGACATATATATATCCCCTTGAAATGTTATAAAATACTATAACAATTGCTAAACATAGACTATTTCATTTCTGTATTTTCTTACTTCTTTGATATCATGCCTATTGTTCAAACTAAAATGTTTTATAGAACACATATACCCAAAAATTCCCATCAAGTATTGTTGGCAAAAATAACAGAGGTCCCTCTGAATGCACTAATTATTGAATGCTACAAGCTTGTCATCAGGCATTGTCAAGGTTGCCCATTTAAATGACCAAAAGTCTGAATTAGCATATATTTGTGGTATTGGGACTTGAACTCAGGACCCTGTGCTTGCCAGGAAAATGCTTATTATACTAAGCTATCTCCCCCCGCAAACATTCATATTTAAAAGCAGTAGAAAAGTTCTTATTTTTCCTTCAGCACCTAAAAGTTGCACAGATCATCATGAACAGCAAAATATTTTAATCTTACTAATAGTAAACATTTTTAGGAATTGTACTTCTAAAGCAACCAGTGACAAGCTTTTCCCTCCTGAAAAAAGTAGATAAAATATAAAAGAAAATATATGACATCAGGGCTTTCAAGCACAAAACACCACTTAGTACAGACTGGTGTTTCTTTCTAGACAAGAAACAGATAACATGAGCAGCACAGAAATTCACTGCTTTGGGAGATTTTCTATAGGGTGACAGATAGAGGAGATGTGTCAGAGGACATAGGTAACCCTCTTAGCACAAGTAGTGGAACTAAGAATTCAGGGAAGGTAGAGCTGGTATAAATGAAAGGGAGAGAAGTGCAGAGGAAAGGAATTCATAGGGAGAATGCCAGAAATAGATGTCTTTGACTACTTAGTAGAATACTGATGAAAACAGCTGTAAGAGAGTGCCAAAGGAAGTCGTAACCTGTGTTTACACAAAACCAGCAGGAAACTTGTTTCAAAGCACCAAAACTAGCAAATCTGATAAATTATAAAGTAGCAGGTGGAATATGCGAACTAATCCTGCCTTGGTCATCAGGAATGCTTAGAAGGAGCCACACTGTTGCTCTGTCCCTGCATCAAAAAATATTTAAAAGACATTGTTCAGCAGTTAGGTAGACATCCTGAAGGACAAAGGGAGGAAGGATAGGGTGCGCTGTTAGTTAGTAAAGACACAAAGATTTCAGTGCATAATACATTTAAAATAATTTGTTATGTTTCAGATCCAAAGCAATCCCACAGGACAAAGTGGTCTTTTCTGTTTTGTGTAACTGTCACCCTGCCTGAAGTATTTGCCCTATTTAGCTGATTGGCAGTGTTGGCTTCCCTGTCTCTTTGTAGAACATCCCTGATAATTTTTTGTATGCTGCTTTGGGAATCATGAAATTCTTAAGGTGTTATCGTGGAAATACCATTTTCTCTGTTAATTCAAATGATAGATTTGCAGAATACAGAGATCTAGGTTGGGAGCTGGTTGGGACTGAAACACTTTCCACTGATCTTTCTTGGTCTTTAGGTTGCGTTGAGGAGTTCACTGTGATTTTACTGGATTTATGTTTCCATTGATTTTTGTTTTCTTAGTGGCTTTTGAGATTCTGTGGAAAGTTTGTTTTTTAAAAGAAATTGTGGTTATTTGGCATTGTATATGCCTCACGTATCTGTACCTTTATTTCTTTCCTAATGTTTTGTAAGTTTCTGTTATTATTTATGCAAAAAGATTTCATGCCATTTGTGCCATCTTCTGACTATTCATTAATTAGTCTTTGCATCATTCAGTGGCTGTTGGATCCTCTTTACGTGTCCTCCTGTTTGTACAGTGTTCCTGAACAAACAACATTGAACAGCAGTATACACTGTCCTTGAGGGATCTCTACTGCCCACTTTCACAGCAATTTTTAATCTCCTGGATTTCTCTTGGAACCTTTTCATGGACTCTAATTCTTTGCTAAAACAGTAATTTATATTTGCTACCATTTTGTTTTCTTAAGATACCATTTTTTTTTAGTGCGTCCTGTAAACTCCCCAATCACTTTGTTTATTATATCCATTATCTATTTAATTATATCTTCTATGAGCATATCTTCCCTGTTATCCTTTTCAATAATTTAATTACATCTGCCATGTTGGGCGAGGGTTCACCCTGATGACTTCACTCAACCTGAATAACTTATTTGAAGATCTTCCTCAAGAATTATATCTTTCAGTACACAGGATTCCAATACATAAATTTTGTAGGTCACGATTGTTCAAAGACAGAGAATAACATCAAAATAACCAAAGGAAAAAATAGATACTTCACACAAAAGAACAAAAGTCAGGTCTCATTCCTTATGAGAGGGGCCTTGGAGATGGCTCAGTGGAATAAGCACTTCCCTGGCAAGCACAAGGGCCTGAGTCCAATACTCAGTTCTGAAAAAAAAAAAAAAATCTCAAATCATTCCTTATGAGAAGCAAAATCAGCGAGTTTGTGTGGAATTAACACTCTTATGGACTAAAAGCAAACAATTAACCTAGAACATTGCACACATCAAAACTCTTTTAAATTTTAAAATAATTATGTATTGAAATATAAAAGCTGAAATAATTTCTCCCCTGGATACCTACCCTACCAAACGTCCTAAAGTAACTCAAACTAAAGGAAAATAATGATATACAGCTGTGCTAATATGTATCTATATCTCTGTTTCTGTATAGATACACAAGTGAAATTCAATAGTGTGTTCACATATATATACATAAACCTATACATACATAGTTATTTATACATATATAACTTTTACATATTAAATTTCTTAGTAAATAATTATTTCAAAACATAAAACAAGTCTGTGATTTATATAGAATGTGGGGTAGAATACATGAGAGTAATAGCATAAAAATTGATGAGAAAAAATAGGAATATATAAGTGAAGGTCCTTTTAGGATACATAGACAGAGGTCTATCTTATCTATGTTCCATGTGTTTCATACATGGTTATTTATTCAAGACAAATAAAAGCATAGGTCTATACACAGACTTGAAACTCTATATTCACAAAACATCTTTTTTGCCACATAATATCTTTATTTGTAAAAAATGAAACATGAAGCCAACCCAGATGGCCACCAAAATAGGAATCAGTAAGTCATTATAGATAACTTGACATGAATGAATCTCAAAATACTTAGAATGAACTTAAAGGACCCCAACAAACTATATTTTATATTCTCCCCCCACCCCGGCACAACAGGGAATTGAACTCAGGCCTTTGTGCTTGTCAGGGAAAGTGATTATTCCACTGAGCCATCTCCCCAGCCCCCACACTTTATATTGAATTCATGTAAAATTCTAGAAGATGCAAATGATATACATTGAAGAAAAGCAGACTGGTGGCTGCCTAGGAATTGCTGAATATTTGGGAAAGTTTAGAAAAATTGAATAAGCAAGACAAATCTTTTCAAAGTAATGGATATGTAGGACAAAATCATGAATATTAACACTTCAAGCAAGTGGAATATACTTTTCAAGGCTACAAAAGCATTTTAGAGCATATATACCTATCCATGCATCCATCCATCTATCCATCCAACCATCCACATTTGCCCACATGTCACATATACAACTCAGGAAAGTTAAGTATTCATGAAGTCATCTGTCCTGTACTTAATTCTAAGAAGCATCCCACATTCCTAATCACAAGCATCTGTGTGTAGGTATTTATGTTTATAAAGTAGCTGATGTGATGTATTTATTAAGCCCTATGAGCAATGTTAACAATTATACTTTTCATGTTAATAGAACATTCATGTTTGATGTTTAAATAATATCATTATCAAGATGAATAATAGGATTGACTTTGACAACTTTCTTAATTATTGATTTTGACAGGAAGCCAAGGCTAATTAGAATTTCATTTAAAAAAATGAATACACTTTATAATCAACCAAACATCCTTCAATTAAATCAGAGTTCTAATATTGCCAAAGTTGTCACTTTAATTACTGCTTAATATGTGTAGAAAAAATATTTGTTAATTTTAAAATATGACTTTTGAAATAATTAATTCATATGAATTTTTGGAATTCTACTGTATGTAGTAGATAGATAATATTTTTAGCACTTTTGCTTTAGTTTAGTATAAAAAGTAACTATTTTGGAAGTAAAAGCATTTACCTCTCTGATAGGGCTAGAATAGTGCTACCAAGCTCAACAAAGAGAGCTTTTGTGGCTTGCATTCAGGTTTGGATCATGAGGCACAGGTTGACAATGGTGACAGTTCGTCTATTTCTCACTGCTCACCCATGGGTCCCTTAGAACAGATAAGTCTGGTCTGCATTTGTCTGAATATCATGCAGGAAATCATGCAGGAATTCCCACCAGTTCATGCGCCCCCATGAAATGACAACATAGGGGTAATTCCCGATAGGAAACCCAAATAATTGCATATAACTCTTTCTGCCCCAAAGCTCCTTGTGTACCATGGGGATTTTATTCCTTATATGAGAGTTCAATTAATAAATTATCCCCTTCCTCACTTAGCATCCTAGAACTCCTTCAATCATTTATAGAAATGTTACATTGGTTATGGAGGTTATCCATGTTAAGCAGCAGTTGTTGAATTGTCCTCTTGTAGTCTGAAAGTGGAGTTGAGGCATTCTCTAATATATCTTGTTGTACTGAATTAGTAACTTGGGCCATGTAGAAAACAATGCAACCACTTAAGGAGAATAATGCCTGACTTTCTATGGGAGACATTATAGCTTTATGGGGTTGTCAGCAGAGAATGTGAGACAGGTTGGAATCAATAGTGCAAGTTGTCCTTATTTTGCCCTTACATTTTCTGTTGACTGTAGTTATAGATAAATGGTGCACAAGACAAATCAAGCTGATTTGGTCCTAGCCCATCAGTCAGATTAATCATTATCACAGTGGTTGGCAGAGTATGCACATTAAATAACTCATCAATAGTTAAATGGTAGCCGGGCATGGTGGCGCAGGCCTGTAATCCCAGCACTCGGGAGGCTGAGGCAGGAGGATTGTTGTGAGTTCGAGACCAGCCTGAGCTACAAAGTGAGCTTAAGTCAGCCTGAACTGCATAGTGAGACCCTGTCTCAAAAAGACAAAAAAAAAAAAAAATAGTTAAATGGTATAGAAATGAGGATTGGGTTGTACTGAGAAATAATTCTCCATGTATCACTTTATGACTTGTGCTGTTTAACCTGCATTTTCAGGGATTTTCTTTTATAGGAAGCAGCATCAGAAGACACAGTATCTCACTCCAGGGTTTACTACACAAAGGTTTCCTGGAAACTATCATAAGGATTGTTTATCCATTTAGGAAAAAGAATAGGCAGTATTGCAAGCAGCCTGACTAAAGACTGAAGATTTGTAATGCACTGCCTTGAGTCATAAAGGCCTTTATCTCTTACTCAGGAGTCTCATGTTCCTTGAAAGAATTTTGAAACTCATCAGAATAAACATGTGTTTTGTAAGCAGGGCAACATTTTCATATAATTCACATATCTTTGCAACCTTTCCAAGTACTATAACCAACACTTGATTCATAAGACTAGTTTGGTAAATCCTTGTAAAACAACAGAGACCTGGAAGCACTCACAGCTGTTTATACTTATTTGCATTTTTGTTTTGTCACTTTATGGCATTACTGCCCATTACAGATACAGGGAATTTTTGACAAAACAAAAATCTCTTGAAATGAATGAATTTCTCCATTTCATTCACTGTAGTAAGTAGCTATCTTTCTGCTGGAGGAATATGTTTGCCATGACTTTTATGAGGTCCTTTTTATTTGGTGAAACCAGGATTGAACTCAGACCCTTATGCTTTCCAGGGAAGAGCTTATTCCACTGAACCATCCCTCTGTCACCTGGGGTCCTTTTTTTCTGGAGATTGACTATATTTCTGTTGATTCTACTCAAGATGTAGGAGATTGTTCATGTATGAATTAGCATAATCCTTGTGACTTTAATTTTGCAATAACTACTGAATGTCTACCCTTTTGTCTTTTGTATAGATCAAGCAAGTTTTTATTAGTTGCTTGTCAGTCTCATTTCTTGAGAAGTCACATTCAATTAAACATATCCAGAGATTTCTAAAGATTTAGCTACCAACTCAGATGATGTCACTTTTTGCAAAGATTGAAAATAATTTACCCTTGATGGTTGACCACTGCCCAATACTGTGTCCCTCATGCCATGTCCTATTCAACTGGACAGTCAGTTCTCTTACAGTATTTTCTATTATCAACTCTGACCTACAGTTAACATATACTGTTTCTTAGCAGTGTTAATAGCTCTGGAATCCTAATGTTTTCAAGGCCTTCCTGAAAAATCTTTTTGACTATGGATAGCGTCTGTATTTGCCATTGTATTTCCACTACAGTACACTAAATTTTTATAAGCCCTTTGAACATTTCCTCAATCATTGCCACAATCATTCTACCATTTCTTTTTTCTTACAGAGTACTAAAATTCTCTTTAAGCTTCCTAGGCTCTGTTTTTCACAGTGTGATGGCATTGTCTTCTGGCCTTCCCACCAGGATGTTTGCTCTCTAAAAACAACAGGCTGTGGTTATGCTGATATAAAAGCTCTCACACTGCTGTCCATCATTTTTTGTTTCTGCCGGATCCATTCTCCTACCAGGCACACGTGGACTCTGAAGATCTATGATGATATAATACCTTTCCTCTTTTATCTGACCTTATGGCCAGCATGAGAAGCAGAAATACATACTGTAAGTGACTGGTACTATCTGGACAGGAAGCAGGAAATTTTAGTGATGATACACACAAAGGAAGTGTGTGATTTCCAGATTTTCAAGTGAATTTCATCTATCAAGCTCATGTCTTGTCAGGAATTAAAGACTCACAATGTTTGTTTTTATTTTCAGATATTCTCTTACCTCTTACAAAGAGTTAATGTCCAGACAGGAAGTAATTCTTACATACTAAGTTCTCATTAAGAACACCAGAAGGCAGAGTTTGAATTTCACTTTCCTAAGAAAGGAAACTGGTCATCTGAGTATACACTGAAGGTAGCTATTGCAAATACATCTGTTTTTTCCCAGGTCTTGTGGAAGTAAAATATGTAAAACTTAGATGGCGGGGAGGCTATTCAGATCCAGTCAGTAACTAGAAGGAAAGGTAGAGATTTGAGTCAAATGCACTACTTATTCTGGTAACTGCATTGCAAAATAAAGAGAAAAAGTGAGCTAACGTTGGAGCACAAGTCAAAGTCCAAGTGTGGAACTAAAGAAATAAAGCAAAAGTCCTTTTCCCTTTCTGTATCCATTTATTTTCCTATTTGTTTACTGGTAAGACCACAGCGTGATGGGGCATTGTCTGTTAGCTTTTATTGTTTTTGCTGTATGGTTTGATACATAAAATAACCTAGTTCATAAGGTACAGAGAAATGAAGAAAGAAGACAGATATATTATAAACAAACTGTGGCTGAATTTTACTGGGTAGATAAAGGATCAATATGCAACAGGACAGGTTTTATTTTCAGATGTTCTCTTCCTTCTTATAAAGAACTGAAGAGTGAAGATTGGAAAGTGAATGACCAGCTACTCAGTCACCCCCTAAAATGGGGGTGAGGTAGAGCTAGAGTTGGTGTTCACTAAACTATTAACAGAGAACAATCTTTTCAGGATTAAGCATAATAGTGACTACTGGAAGAATACTAACTTTCCCTCAGGGAAAAAACACAAAAATATTAAGAACCATCATGACAATAATTACATGCACATTTCCTTTGTAATGTTATAAAATCTGTTAAATTCTCAGCACCTAGATTGTCTTTCTGAAACTCAGACTGTGATATACATGAAAACATAATGTAGATGAAAAACTTCTGGGCATGATGGCACATGCCTGTTATCTCAGTACTTAGGAAGGAGGATTTCTGCGTGTTCACTCTCAGCATAAACTACATTTCAAAATAAAAAGCCAAAAAATTTTTTTTGTTTGAAGTTATAAAATCTCACACCATATTATTAGTAGGTCAAAATTTTCATGGAGAAAAGTCAGATTTAGTTGAAGCATTTCCTAGTACAGGATTCTAGAATCCATCATTAATTTAGAAAAAATATATAGAGAAGGTATAACTTTTTGGACAAAATGGTAAAGTTTCAGAAAGAAGTCCATTGTTTTACTTGAGATGATACTGTCTAGTTACAGAAGAAAATGAAAACTGTATAAATTTAATATTGCAGAAGACTAACACATTATATAATAAATATTTAGTTGAAAGCATATATTCAGAAATTATTCTTTATAGTGAAAGCACAAAGATGCTTACATTTAAAAATTTATAATAAAACATATATTGCTATTAATCTTCCTCAAAATACCTTTCTTCAAAGCCACTTGTCCCATGATTCTTGCTTCCTTCTGCAGCAGCTCTACAAGTCCTCTTTCATGAGTATCTTTGCCAAGTAAGACAAAAATAATCAGTGAATGCTCTTGCCAAGTATCCCACAGCAGAAAGACAAGCTGATGAAAATACATATATTCAGCTATCCTGTTACCATATTGGGGACCATAAGGTCTCTGACTCTTCCCTAAAGTCAGAATGATCATGAAATTTAATCTTTTCAGTCAATTTCAGTTGAGGCAGCATGATAACACAAGTAAAGACACTCATAGCAGAGGGACTTGGGACTGCTTTCGGAAGTGGGAAAAATGATGGGACAAAGTGTTCAAATTGAGGGGAAGTAGATTAGGTAGGAGCAATGGCAATGTGCCTTTCACTGATTTTTGAAATTCAAACATTTTCCCTATATTTTGATCACATTGTATATGTACATTTTAGATGTATGCTAATAAAATATTTGTACTCTCAGAACAAATGCATAAATTATAATTGGACCTCTCCATGGCTTTCAGAAATAAACATACTAAAGTAATCAAGACCTGACTTTTGTACAAACCATACCTATTGATTCCATAATACTTGAATATTTTTCTTTCTTTCCGTCTTTCTTTCCTTCCTCCCTCCCTCCCTCCCTCCCTCCCTCCCTCCCTCCTTCCCTCCCTTCCTCCCTCCCGCCCTTCCTTTCCTTCCCTTTCCTTTTCTTCCCTCCCTCCATTTCTTCCTTCTTTCCTTCCTTCCCTTCTTTCCTTCTTTCTTTCTTTTCTCCCTTCCTTCCTTCCTTCCTTGCTTGCTTCCTTCCTTCCTTCTTACCATTTGAAAATTTGATTACACAATGCAGATGGAGATGCATGCATGCTTAGTGCACTGGAAGAAACCCAAAGAGTCCACCTGCTTCTTCCCCCTGCCAGTAGCTGTTCTCCAAAGAGACACTGCCATGTTTTTCTCTCCCTTATATATAAATATATTTTCCTATTAAGTCTGTATAGCTCATCTCTGTCATTGTACAGCAGTAATAATTCCCATGTTAGGTAGCATTCATCTTTATAATGTTAACAAGCATTCCAATTTTTGATAGACCTGTGTATGTACTTTTTAGATTTATGCCCATGAGTGGAATTGAGTTTAATAGCTTCAGTAGATATACAAACATAATTTTCTAAAGACAATGTGTTAATTTAATGTTTACCATCAATGCATGTGGGGTTTAGTTATACCATTTTTTAAAACAAATTACCCTTTTAATCGACCTATTTTTTAAATTATTTTGTTTCTTAAAGAGAATAAAAATAATTAAAAATAACATTAGAAATGATACAGACTTGGAGCCAGCCAGATAGCTCAGCAGCCTACAGCACCTGTTTAAGCAGGTACAGGGGCTGGGGTTTGATGCCTGGTGTGCCATGCCAGCCCCAATCCCAGAGCATGTTCAGATGGTGACTTGGACAAGGCATGGTGATGTGCACCGATAATCCCGGTGCTTGGGAGGCTGAAAGCAGAAGGATCACTGTGAGTCTGATCTGTGTATTTAGATCAGGTAGACTGTGCTAAAATACATAAGACAAAGGAATGATACAGAATTTCTGAAACAAAGTGATAGAAATACTATAATGGCTATTTTACTGCATATTGTTGTATTCAAATTCATTGTTCAGATTACCAGTTATAAGCACACAAAATTTGTCAAAAATACAAAAATGTAAAATAAGAGAGAAAAACATTTAAACATTAATTAACTTTTCCTTTCAATAGTCCAGCAGAAATCAGCAGTGTAATTCTATAAGTGATCCTGTGTGTATACATATATATATTTTTTTCCCCTCCTTTCATTTCTCCTTTCCCCTCATCTGAGTTGTTCCTTCCCTTGAAAGTTTCTTTCCTTTTCACAGTATCTATTTTGAACAATATTTTGTTATGATTTTAATTTGCATTATCCTTCATAATTAATGGAGTTAAATTAATGTGCATGTTTAAATAGTATTAGAATCCTAAATAGGTTGTGTGCATATTTATGCTGTGTATACATATATGTATATGTGTATATATTGTATTTACTTTATATATGAACTTATACAAACATATACATATACATATACTGCATAAACATATATGTATACATATTCTTAAGGTAAACATGGTTTTGTATACATTTGTTGGAAGGGTCTTCTCAAGCCCAACATTTGGCTATTTTCATTGACTTGTAGCTCTTACATCAATACAGCTCAATTATGTTATCAGTTATGTTTCTTTTTCTTTGTCATTTGTAAATATTTTTTCTTATTCAAATAGTTATTACTTTGAATGTCATGAAGATATTTTCCTGTTTGTTTTTTTTTCCTGTACCTTATTTCTTACCCTTTGCATTTGAATTCATCATTCAACTCAAGTTGATGAAAGGTTGGCCAAATAGCACAGGGGCCAAGGGTTGGATTCCCAGGTCTGCTGTGCCAGCCCTGCCCCTGGGGCGCACTGAGATGGTGATTGAGACTGGGTGTGGTGGCACACATCTGTAATCCCAGCTCTTGGGAGGCTCTAAACAGGAGAATCATTATGAGTCTGATTTAGTAGTGAGACCCTGAACACATGCAGACCCTTCCCTAAAAAATGCAAAAAACAAAACTAAACTAAACTAAAGTTGATGCTTTGCGAGGTGAAGGAAGTAACCAACATCACTCCATCATCCTCATATAAATGTCCTTTGGCCTTTATACTTTATGTGAAAAGACCAAATTTCTCCAATTCAGTTAAATGACATCTCAAATATTGTCATATTCTGGACTTGCTATACATATGTGTGTGTGTGTGTGTGTGTGTATTTTATCATGCCAATATTTCTAGCTTAATCCACGTAATTTTATTTTATACCAACAGATCTTTGAGTTTTTGAAAACATTTTATTGGTACATATTTGCATTGTGCAGTGTCCACAGACTAAGTGCAGAGTTGATGCTGTCCACAACACATTTTAATTTCTTTATCCTTTTCTTGTGCCATCTTACCTCTCCATCTCTTTATCACTTTGAGTTTCAGGAAAGTTATTTCTTCACATGCTATTATCTATCTTATTTTGCTCTTTATTTATGACTTGGGTTTCTCATAAAAGAAAAAGCATGCAAAATACACTTGTTTGATTTACTTTACTTTGTATTATGATTTTAATATATATCTACCTTCCTACAAATGAATCAATTATATCTTTCTTCTTGTCATTGTTTTTGTTTTTTCTTTGGATTTTAGGACAGGGTGTACAGGTTGTTCAGAGTCTCACTGCGTAGTTTGGACTCACAGTGATTCTACTGTTTACAGCCTCCCAAGTGCTGGGATTACAGCTGTGCATCACCATGCCCAGTCTCAGTTGCCTTCTCAGCCTGCCCCGGGGCACAGCAGGCCTGAGGATCAAACTCCTGGTCCCTGCATCTGCCTAAGCAGATGCTTTAATCCACTGAGCTATTTGGCCTGCCCTCAAGTACATCTTTCTTTATGGCAGAACATTGCCACATTTTGTTGGAGCATGCTCTCTTCATGCTTTCATCTGTTGGTGGACATACCAGATTGCTTCCAGAATTCAGTGATCGTCAATTGTGCTGCTTCAAAGGTCGGTGTGCATGCATCACTGTTGTTTGAAGTTTAAACTGCAAAAGATACATGGAGTAAAAGAAGTGGTTCAAATGGAATTTCTTGTTTTAGTGTGAAAAATCTTCACACCTATTTCCATAGTAGTTGTACTAGCTTATGTTACTGCCAACAATGTAAAAAGTATTTTGTTGTCCTTATATGATTTCCTCCGGTATTTATTATTTAATATCTTTATAGATGGACATTGCCTCAAAAGTAACATGGAATCTACATTACTTTGATTCGCATTATACTAATAATGATACTGACCATTTCTCTAGGAATTTATTGGACATTTGTACTTCTGTGATGTATCTATTCATTTTGTTTTCCCATTTTTTCATTGGTTCTTTCATTTGGGACACCTAATTTTTAGTTCTTTGTACATTGTAGGTATGAGTCTTCTATGGAATGGGTAGAAAAGTGGGTTTCTTGTTCTGTAGATTTTGTTTTCTTTATTTCTTTTTCTTTATGTACTTGGCACATGATTTCACTATGCCATGGACGTGTAGTGATCCTCCTGTTTCAGTCTCCCCAGCTCTAGAATTACAGATGTGCACCACCACACCCAAATGTGGTGGCCAGATCAGCAAGCCCAGGGGAGGGCTGGTCTCACGTGGCACCGGAGATTGAACCCCTGACCCTGCACTTGACAAAACAGGCACTTAGTCTGCTGAGCTGTCTCACTGGCCCTTTGTTCTTTAGATTTTTATTTCTATTTTTTTACTTTCTTTTGTTGCACAGAATCTTTCAATTTGTATGATTCAATTTTTTACTTCTTAGTGCTATTTCATTTACCATTGGAGATCTGTTCAGAAAGTTCTTGTCTATACCTATGATTTTAAAAGTCTTATTTATTTTATCTTTGTCAGGTTAAGTGTTTCTATTGTAGCAGTTAGCTATTTAAACAAACTGCTAGGTGTTAAGAATGGGTTAAGTATGTACTGAGGGACATGGGTCCACATGCAGTGTTCTGCATGTGTGGAATAGGTTTGTCCAGCAGCCTTTATTGAAGTGGCTATCTTTCCTCCAGTGTATGTTTTTGGCTCTTTTGTCAGTCAACCAGTAGTTGAATGTGTTGCTTTTTTCTGTATCCTCTATTTTGTTCCATTGTTGCTCCTGTCTTCTCCTGATGCCAGTATGTGTTGTTTTTATCACTGTAGATCTGTAAAACAATTTTATGTCTAGGGCTGAGGTACCTGCTGCTTTGGGCTTATTATCCAGGATGCTTTTCTCCTATGTCTCTTCCAGTCCAATATGGGTCTTAAGATGATTTTCATTAGTTCTGTGAAGAATGCCGTTAGAAATTTGAGTGGGAATGTATTAAATCTGTGTATCAATTTTGGAACTAAGGTCATTTTAACTATATTATTACCACCTGTAGACTGCAACCATTGTGGAAATCAGTTAGGAGATTCCTAAAAAACTAGTATGTGAGGTCCCACTTGATCCAACTGTTCCTCTTCTGGGTATTTTCCAAGAAAAATTAAAAACAGCATGCCATAGTGATGTATGTGCACCCATGTTTGCAAGAGCGCAATTTGTAATAGATAAATCTTGGAAACAATCCAAATGCCCATCTACTGAGGGATAGATAAAAAGATGTGGTAATTTTATATGACAGAGTATCACTTTGTTATAAAGGTAAGCACGAGGCTTTTAGAGGTAAATGGATGCTTCCAGAGATCATATTTTTAAGTGAAATAAATCATACTCAAATGTGTAAATATTCTATAGTTTCCTAGTATAAGAGAAAGAGGAAATAAGATGCAAAATGTTGTAACATACATTGTGAAAGGGAAAAAAAACTGCTCAAAAAGGAAAGACTAACTTGGGTGAGAGAAAGAAGAAAAGAGGGAAAGAATACACACACACACACACACACACACACACACACACACATACACACACACACATACACACACACACGAAGGCTAAGATAATTGGACTACTAATTTCTATTAGTTCATTGAAAGTGTTGATATTATCTGATCAATCTTACCCTATATCCGGTAATCTGAGCAATTACTTTAAAGATAACAAGTGCAATATAATAATCATTGTTGATTTCATATCATCTTATTTTGAAATATATAAATGAAATTTTGGGATAATTAGTTTTACAATACTGAACTTTTTAATTTCTCTTATGGCATACTATTCCTATCATGATTAATGTACCAAGTAATTTTTTTTTTGTTTTTAGTGTAGAGATATTATTCATCTTGTTTTATATTTATGCTTTATTTTAGGATTTATGAATAAATAATGTGTCCTTCATGCAAGATTTAACCAAGATTTGGATGTTTAAGTTTTATTGTACTGGGTCTCAAACTCAGGACCTGGTGCTTGCCAGGCAGGTGCTTATGATGCTGAGCTATTCTTCTGGCTCTAAAATATTTTATAGCATTTTCAATCTGAATATTTTAATGGAGCTGAAACTCTAAGTTGGCAGTTATGTTAGATGGCAGCTACTCTATATAGATATTTTAAAAACCATCTCTTGCATTAATTTTTGTTACTGTATCTTTGACTGCTAGAGATTCCATTGTTTTTAAATGAATTTTTGGATGAATACTACATTTTTTCTATCTTTCTTAAAAATTAACCAACACATTTTAAAATTCTTTTCTGATCACTGTGTATGTTGGTCATCTATGATCTTGTTCCATTACCAATTTTTATTTCATTGTGATCTTAGTTTGTTTTATAGAATTTGAATTTAAAATCCAGACATTTTGACTGAAAATTATGAAGCTCTGGAGAAAGTGAAACTCCTCTCCAGGCAAATCATTTTCTTCTTTTCAAAACTGATGAAATAGGGATTGAACACACTTCAATCTGAGATTCAGGTTACACAGCCTGTGCTTACTTCTGGCTCTTTTCAGCTTTCCTTCTCCAGCTCTTTCTGATGACTTAAGTGACAGAGCATTGTATTATCAGAGATCCACCAGCTAACAGATTGAAATATCGTTTTTGTCTTAGCAAGACCTTAAGATTTTTCAAAATTAAGAAAATTTCCAGAAAATGTCATCCTGGCTTCTAAGTCCACTATTACTGCTTGAGGATTCCCCAAAATACATAGTTCACCAAGAAATGTATACATCAGAGAAAGAAAAATGTATAAAGTTTGAGTACTAAATTTATTGATATACTGAGAGATTAAGATATTTACTTTTGTCCTGAACACTAGGGCTTCTCAAAGAGGTGGCTATTACCTTCCAGACAGTGGAGTAGGGTGAAGAGCTGAAGTGTCTATGTGTGTGTGCGCATGTGTGTGTGCATCTTTGTGTGTGCATGTATGTGTGCATGTATGTGTGTTGGTGTGTGTGTGCATGGGGGGGTTGGGTGTGGATGTGTACTCTGCCTATGGTAAAAAATAAAACAGAAAGTTTAGTTTAATTCATCATCTTTCTTTTCATTGCAATTCTTACCCTTCCACTGTCCTTTTCATCTACAGCTCTAACTGTTCAGCACTCTGCAGATTAGCAGTCCGCTGCCCTGACCACTCCTAGAACCCCGGACTCTCAGGTGCCCAGTAAGAAGCCACTGCTGTGTAGACCGGTCTGGTCTCCTTTCTGACAGGGCCCTTGTATCTTTATTTTCTTCTTAATCCAACTGCTTCAAAGATATGGTAATTAACTCAAATTGATTTTTGTGGTTTTACTTTCTATTTCATACTGATTTTCTAGTCTGAATAATTACTCAGAATAATCATCATCCAAAAATGGAGTCAACTTTCTTAAATGATATGGTCTCAAATGTGAGAAATGTGTAAATTATTTTTATTTGAGAATAAGCACACACACTCTGATCTTGCATTCACAGGTAGAACTTTGACTATCAAACATTATTTTTGCATAGTTTCCACCTTTTCAAATTGAGATGGAGAACTAATCACATCAGAAATAACCATAAACATTCTAGAACTAGACCTTATAAGATGAGAGAGTTATGAAAATTAGATGAACAAATATACTTATTCAGAGACTTAGCGCTGCTGCTTTCCATTGCAATAAGAAGGACCATGCTGCTTGTCCTTCGGCTTTCTGGAGGAGGACGAAGGCCTTTGCACCCTGGTGCTTTCAGTTGAGAAATTTTGGCTATGAAGACTTGAGTCCTTTATGTGATTTATTTCTAAATAGTGCATGAGGTGCAAAGCTTTAACAGCATATTCAGAAGTCCATAAGAATAGTGCAAATCTTGGCTTGGATCACTGTAAATGCCTCATTTAAAGAGCTTCTAAAATCAAGATTGTTTCATTGGTTTATATTTAGTGTCAGCTCAGTTTTGTACCATCTCTGTTATATATGCTATGTATATATAAATGTATATACATTGTGGATTTACAAACACAACTAAAAAACAATACATTTTAGGTAAAACTAGTATGTATAAAAGGTAATGGCAGAAAAAATCACGTTGATTATTTCAAAACTATTTGAGAGAAAATTAGATTGTATATAATACATTAAAATTTTTCTAGAAGGTGTCAGGGAGATGGCTGAGTAAAATAGGTACTTGCCTGGCAAACACAAGGGCCTGAGTTCAATCCCAGGTTCCACCAAATAAATAAATAAATAAAAAATAAATAAATAAAATTTCTCTAGAAGTTTTCAATATTTAACAATATAATTTGTTGTTTGTTTCCCAGTCAGGGAAGCCTTTTTTGGGCCAGGGAGTTAGCTCAATAGAATAAGCACCTGCCTGCCAAGTGCAGGGTCCTGAGTTCAATTACTGGTACCACAATGTATAAATAAATAAATAAAATAATAACAATTATAATTTGTTGTTTTAAACTCGGTTTAAAATTATCATTACTACTTATATATTTTAAGGATTGTAATTATTTTAATTTTATGAAAATATTTGACTGGTATATTTGGAGAACCAAAAATTCAATCAATAATCTATGCAATGGATAAACAAAGCAGTCTTTGGGTAACAGTAGAATTTATTTTTTCTTTTGTATTGATGGTAGAGAACAGGCTTTACAAGTTTTCAAAATGTGTTTGTACCAAAGAAATTAGATCATGATAAATAAAGAATTTTGGTGCACTTAAGTTTTGAAGGTATAGGTAGTTACTTATCATTTGTATATACATAAAATACAGCTAAGATATCATTACACGATGATCACAATGTTTAAATGCTGAACAGTGTAAGAGCCAACACTGGATGGGGTTGCCTTGAATCAAATGTGAACTCTATCATTAAATGGCAGTGTGACTTTAAAAATATTAATGTGCTCCAGTTTCTCCATATTTTTAGTTGAAAAAAACATTTCAACTGATAGGGTTAATGTTTCAATTAAATTATTGTGCATAACAAAATTTAAAGAGAATTATGTAAATTCTAGCTATTACTATGTTTGACATCAAATATTGAAATGACCTAGAACAAAGAACAAGTATTTCCGTTTTGTTTGGAATACTTTTTCTTAATTTGACAGCTAATCTGACTAAAGCTCTAGTTTGGAAAAGGTGATGAAAACAAATGTATGTAACAGTTTGCAGTGCCATAATGTTTGCCTTTTAAAATGGTAATATTCAATCATATTTTGACACTTAATTTTTCTTTTCCTGATTTATATTTTGTATGCACTATTTCTATATTAAGGGGTAGATGTTTTCTATTCATCATAACAACAAGAAATTGAAGCAGTTTCTTGTAACCTTTCAACCTGTCTCTATTAATCTTTGAGCACATAAGTACTTTCTTATTTTTGTCACACCAAGATATTGAAGGTTAATGCTGAACTATAATGGATCAATAGTGTTTATAAGGGTGTTTGTTTCATATAAGGAGAGTATGATATTTAGAAATCAAGATCTGGGTACTAGTATTTTCATGGCCATAGGGTTAGCCTTGCCACTGGTTCCTTCATAGCAGAAGTTATGTACATATCTGTGTTAAATGTCATAGATACATGTTATGTAACTCAATCTCCTCCCAGTCCAGTAGCTCAAGGTTTTTTCTAGATATACACTTTTTCATATTGTAGTTGTCGTGCCCAGTTGTGG
The DNA here is from genome assembly GCA_004027165.1 of Ctenomys sociabilis. Taxonomy (NCBI): domain Eukaryota; kingdom Metazoa; phylum Chordata; class Mammalia; order Rodentia; family Ctenomyidae; genus Ctenomys; species Ctenomys sociabilis. Next base: position 127,045 of record PVKA01001175.1, on the reverse strand, counting down.
GAAACACATCTCCCATCACCTCTAATAATCTTATCTTGTGTACTACGCTAGAGGACAAATTAAATGCATGATACAGATTCACTGGCCCGTACTACAAGGGACAATGAATAAACATGAATTTGCATTTCTTTAATCTCTGGTATAATGTAGAAGCACTTTCCAAGTCTCTGATTATATGATTATTACTCATACTAGCTATTGTTCAAAGCAAGGTAGGTCTAATCTAAATGGGAAATTTCCCGGGTGCTTGGATACAGAGAAGCATGATATAATAAAGGGATTGCTTCTGTTCCACTGCACTGCACCCAGTGGTTTACAACCATTCCCGTGCAACCCCTGGTCACTTCCTCCTGGACTCCTGAAGTCTGCTATAGGTATGGCATAAGGCTCCAATACACAATTTTCCGGTGCAAGTATATCTGCCTCTATAAAGGAGAGGTTTAGAAACTAATTTTCATTCAAAAATTATGAAATAAAAAGACAAGTTATCCAACCCACACATGTTCTGCAATTGTTTTGCTCTGTGTTAGACAAAATTCTACTGTAGCCCATGTGATTTCTACCTCCAGGTGTTAAATTCCTTTTTTTTTTTTTTTTTTTTTTGGTGGAACCAGGGATTGAACTCAGGTCCTTGCATTTGCCAGGCAACCTCTTATTCTACTGAGCCATCTCCCCAGCTCCTTAAATTCTTAAATAAAGTGATAAGACCTTTTACTGAGATGAGTGACTTACCTTATCAATTGTATTCCCTTGAGAGTGTCTAATCTAAAAATGTAAGGCTTTACCAAGAGAGTGAAGTTTCAGAGACCTGTGCTGCTTCTGGTAAACAAAATGCCAGTTTACAAATAGGACCCTATAGCAAGAAAGGTGGGTGCACTTAAGGGGTATGAGATTTTTATAGTGTGACCCACTGAAATCAAGTCTACCAGCAACCATTGATCTTGGAGGGGACATTTAAACCCTGGATGAAATCTGTCTCTTCTGTTTTATTTTGCTGATTCTGCCTGTAGGTTCTAAAGAAAGTGAATGATCTCTTTCGAGGTTCCTGTTTGTTTCTTAGAAGTGGCCTCAGCCCAGGTTGCTCTGCAGTTTCTAATTCTGTCTTTTGTAATCTCCTTCGTTTTTCATAAGACATGGTTCCCAATTGCAGTAAAGCAGTTTGGTCAGTAGCATGCACTGCTAAAGTGTGGCAAAGAAGCCTCAATTTCTTTTTAATTCCATCAGCCTCTTAGAGTCTGAGCTATCAGGGTTTTAAAAACTCAATTATTTACATAACTTTGGTAATTGCTCTGAATTGGGGGTTGGGGTGAGCTCACGCCACTCTCCAAAATGACAATTGTATTTAATTTTATGCCAGACATTTTTTTAAGGTATTAAGCTAAATTTTGGTAATATTCATATTCATTTGGAAATCATTTTCACAAGCTAAAATCTCTCAAGTATAGTCCAAAACACTTCCGAGGTCTTAAGAAAAGATGTTTCCTACCACACTATTTAGTCTTCACGTTGAAGCCATTTATAAGTGCTAGTGCTCAGCTGTGCTGCGTGGTGCCAGTAGTTAACATAATACTATGAATTGCAAGACTTATTGAGGGCGTCAGTGCCATGATGATGTTCTATCCATGAAAAGAAGGGGCATAGGGAGCATTTTTGAACCAGATAATAATTAGCTTTTAGCTTCACTGTCGTAATGGTTTATGGGTGAGTCTATATAAACCAATCCTCAGTTTATACATATTAAATATGTAATTATTTGAATGTGGTATCATCTCCATGAAGTTTTTAGTACATTTGCCAGAATGCAAGAAGACGTAGAATTTTATTTTCCAAAACAGTGAGTTTATTTTTACTCTGTAGGATATCTTATCATAAATGAATGGTTCCTTTTAAACATTTCATTTCTTTGTTCTTCTATGGCTACTTAGAGATACAAGTAACACTTTGTGGATTTTTCCAGAACAGCTTCTACCAACCACACTGACCACTGCATTAAGCACAGTTTCTGTTTGTCAAGTTAGTATTTTGAGCATCTCGCTGGGAAATATTTTTATGTATGCACACATAGGCTCTTAAAATCTCTGGATCCAATGGTAGTTTCTCACAGGCTTTACAGATACTGCAAGGATGTTTGAGAGTTCTCTAACCTTGTCCAGGGGAAGTCACTTTTCTTTCTTCCGCTAGGGTTAGCCTCTCACCTGTGTTCCAAGTTCCATCTGTTGAATGAGTGCAAAGTTATGGATGTTAGCTTTTAATTATTGCAGTAATACAAAATATTATTTCAGCTTTAGATGTGTATTTGTAATTTCACACGTGCACAAGTGGTGAGGGTGAAATGCCAGCAAATTTATCTTCTCCTTTGAGCTAGAGTCAGATTAACGTTCCTCTGGCACTTTCCAATACACTCATGTGGCCGCTGTTGCATGGCGTCTCATCTGAGGTGAGAGCACCTCACCCGCACAGCAAGTTTCTATTGTTTTTCAACTTTATTTTATTTATTTATTTTTTATTTCATTGTTTTCTGTGTGTGCCAGGTCTCACTATGTGGCTCAGACTCGTAGTGATCCTCTTGTTCCTTTGCCTCCCTAGTGCTGGGATTGCAGGCATGCGCCACCACGCCCAGACTCCATAGCCAGCTCAACGCGCCTGGGACCCGGGCTGGCGCAGCATGTGGTGCTAGGGATTGAACCCTAAGCAAGTGTTTAGTCCACTGAGCTATCTCGCCAACCCTTAGTTTTATTTTTAAAGATAATAGAAAACAATAAAGCAGATAGAAAATTTCAAAACAAGATGATAGTAACAATAGTGTTTGTCAGATCGCATATTGTTATCTTCAAAGTGCGGTAGTTTGTTAAGGCCAGATCTCCTTAGAGCAAAACATCTACAGATCGTTGACCTGAGTTTATCTACAGGTTGTGGAAGTGTTGTCAGGAGGGAAGCCCAATGAAAATTTTTATATGCCCCAATGTGCTCTGTTTTATGTCTTTGCTTATAAATTGTTGTCCAACTACTGGGAATCAATGTGCAGGTCAGTATGCAGGGCATCTGCCCAGGAAGATTTATTGGAAATTACTTGGCTGAGAAACTGTAAAGTCTGTAATAACTGAGAATATCCAATAGTGCTAAGACCATGAGTTGAAGGGGCCTCTATCCACATTACTATTACAAATTTTTGACACTATGATTGGATTTGCCACGTATGTATTTTTTTTTAATTTAAAAAACTCATTTATCCTTATGGAGGTTGTCTGTTATAATTATTTTTTTCTGTAAGACCCTCAGAAACTCCAGTCTCACTTCCCATTAGTCTACATTATAGAAGTGAAGTAATACAGAAGTCTATATTATTGTATTATAGAGATATATATTATAGAGGTTTAATAATCATTTGGTTTCCCTGAATTTTGAGAGAAATACATCTTCCTTTGTATGTACACAATGTTCTGTTCCACCCAATAAGTCATTTTTCCTTCCTCAGGTATTGCCTGTTTTCTCCTGTAGAGAGACATTGCATTCACCAGAGTTATAGTGATGACTGTAAATATTTCTTCCTCCAAATAATTCATATTTTAATTGAAAAATAAGATTTCTGGAGAACAGTATTTTACTAATCCTAATAAAGTTTCTTTTTAAAGATTGAAAATAGCTCTTTCCTATTTTCCTCCATGATTTTCCTAATTAAAAAATTGTGACCTATTACTAATAATCATGCTTTAAAACAATGTGTGCTCTCAACATATTTTAAATTGAGTCAAAATAAAGAAATTAATTTTACCTTTATTGCTTAGAAGCTACAGTGCAATCCTCACATTACATCAGTTATATTTCCTCTGAACCGTTAAAAATGATATGCTCATGTTACAGAGAATGAGGGGCAATAATCTAAAAGAATAAAATCCTAATCATTTGGAGGTCATTTTTCCTGAAAAATTCTAGAGGCTGGCATTACTTCTATATATATTTATTAATAATTACTTCCATTTTATAAGCGTTGGGTATATGTATTTTTCCTGTTAGCTTGCAAAAAAGTCTGTTATGTATTAGAGTGAAGCTCTGAAAGAGACATTGATTGAAGTGTGTGAAGAATTCTATCAGAGAGCCTACAGTAAGGGATGCTCAATTACAATTATATTTTAGGTTAAATTAATGATGTTGTTTCCTTTTGACATATAATAGGTTTGTGTTTTCATATAGTGTGTTCCATTTCAATTCATGACTTTTTCACACAATTCACCACCCTGTTCTCTTACCCCTTATACATGTTTCTTTGGTCTCCTTGTATGGTTCACAACTGTTTTAAGCCCTTGTCCCTTGCTTTGATCTAGGTACCATGCTTGTGCCAGTGAAGAATCATTGGTAAGATATTTTCTTTTGCTCAGAGAAGTAATTTAGGAAAAAGACAAATAGTTAATTAAAATACAATTCTATAAAAGCTGATGAAAAAAATTCCCAGGGTGACGTAAATTCATCTCTGTTTGATTCAGGAGCATTAAGTACACACATTTATCAAAGCTCATAGGACTGTAAGATAAAATTTAAGGAATTCACTATGTATAAACTATATCTATATAAAAATTCATCATGACAAAGCACAATAGGTTAGAGTAAATGATAAAGAAGCATATAGTCATTTCATTGCACTGTTTTATACCAATTTCATCTTGTTTTCACTTAGTAGATATAACCACCCTATTAATTTCTAGTTTGTACATTTCTTTCTCTTTAGTTTTAATTTTAATTTTTATTTTCTTCCTATGGGACCATTATCAAATACTAGACTTGGTCAAGTATTTGTGGGTCATGTAATTGTTTATTGGTACCAAAAAGTGTTTTCTTAGTTAAAATCAAAATATGCCCACCTATAAAAGAAAAATAAACCAAAAAAGCAAGCTAGGGAAAAATGTAGAATGAATACTTTTAGAAAATATTGCTGGAAAAGACTGACAAAAGCAGTAAGATACTGTCAAAGTAAGAGTCAGAATACATAAATCTCATTTGTAAGTCTTTAAACTTTAGAACTGTCCCAATATTATTTTGACCTATCCAGTAGATAATTCTTCTCTTTAATTCTTTTTGATCTTCAAGTTAAAATTACAGCAATTTCACTACCACTAGGAAGTTTCACTTTACTGTATTCCATGCTCTTTTGTATAAAGCTAGCACTGGGCACCAGCAAAGAATTTATGTGAAGAAAAATTACATCTCCACAGCTAGAGACAATCTTTACTCACAGTGCAGGTTTTTAAAAATCAAAACTTCAATCAAAATGCTATACTATTATATATTTTTCAAATAATGTTGAGATGAAGTTTTTGTCTTTTAATCTTTAGCAGCACTACTTAAGAGCCAGAGCTTACAGTTTAAAGCATCACTGAAAGGCTGAAAGTATAGCTTACTGGACTAAACACTTGCTTAGGTATGCACAGGGGCCAGGGTTTGATCCCTGGTTCCACATGCCACGCCGGCCCCGCCTTCGGGTGCGCTGAGCTGGCGATGTAGTCCAGGCATGGTGGTGCGAGCCTGTAATCCCAGCACTAGGGAGGCAGAAAGCAGGAGGCTCCCTATGAATGTGGGCTGCATAGTGAGACCCTGTATAAAGCATCACTGACACTTTTAACATTGCCTAAATGCACTACATTCGTTATAATTTTCCTCTAGGATTGTTTAAATTTTATAGATCATTTAGAGACAACAACAACGACAAAATCCCACAACTCAAAGAATGGGATTCTGCATCTCAAGATATCTTTCCTGTTGTACATCTACACATTACAAATCATTTCATAACAGTTGTTTTGTAGACATCTCATTTGTACTCAGGAGTGGGACATACATTGTGTAGAATGATACATTTTATTAGCTTGGGAAGTCTAAGGCTTGGCTGGATCTCTCAGCAAGTCCACACCCTGGAGCATGGGGGCTCCCTCCAGGGGGCATGGAAAGCCCTGCCCTAGGATGAGGAGGATCTGCCCTGCACTCACAAAGCAAAAAGGGAGGGTAAGGAAGGATTATACACACCACTTTCTTGAAGGAGCTTGAACTTCGCAGCCACCATGACTTCCTCAGAGGAGCTCTGGTCTTTGCAGTAGTCATGGAAGGAAAGGAGAGAAGTTGGAAGAAACTGCAGCTGCTGTTCCTTCCTCTGCTTTTCACTGTTTTCCACTGCCATGAACTGCTTTCTATCTTGTACCAGCCCCGTATATAGCACATTAGCTGTGAGCTAAATAAATCTTTCTTTCCTTATTTTTGGGTGTTGGGTATTTTGTCTTAGCAATGAGTAAAAAGTAACTGAGACAGTATTTGGTACCAGATAAGTGGAGTCATTGCTGTGAAAACCTGACATGCTGTTCAAGGGCTTTTGGAAATGGTTTGTGGGAAGAGAAAGGAAAGATTTGGAGATTTTTGCCTGTTAGTGAAGAGCTAAAACACCTTCATTTCTTCTACACAGGAGATTTATTTAACAGAAGGTTTGTCTGCATTTTACTCATGTCCAGAGACTTTTCCTAAGACCAAGATTAAAAGCAGTGGACTAGTTAATCTGAAAAAGTAATTTCAAGGCAGTCAAATGTTGAGGCAGGCATGACTACTGTTGGGGGCTTTCAGTCATGTTCAGGTGAATAATCAAGAGCAAGGGGCCCAGAAGGATGACTAAAAATGTTGTGAGTTTGACCAGAAAGGAAGTACTGGGAAGGCTGTGGACTGCAAAGATAGAGCTGAGATCTCCATTGCTCAGGAAGAGTAAAATAGAAAAGATATCCTGAAGGATCCCAGGAGGTGGCAGGTCCTTGTGCTTTGCAGTGTCAGAACCACAATGGTAAGGATCTTTGTTTTGAGGAGAAAGCTGCACAACCCCTTGTTTCAGAAAAGAGGTGGTGGCCACATCACATTCCAGGACAGTACCAGCATAATTTGTTCCTGGAATCAGGGTCCGAATGCTCAGTGACCCCGGCACTCAACCCCTCCAGCCAAGACAGAAAAATGTCTGGTGACTGCCCTAGCTGACAGCAGACCTTGACATTGTCTCTGTGGAGTTGTGCAGCTTTCTCCTCAAAACAAAGTTCCTTACCCTTGTGGTTCTGACACGGCAAAGCACAAGGTATCATGTCTGCATCTTGTACTATGAATAACTACTATCAAGACAACAATATGCAATGTATTAATTATTGTAACTGTCCAACTAATCTGTTCTGAAAGTCTCATTGCTATTTCTCAATAAAAAATAAAATTAATTAAATTTTTTAAATTAATTAAAAAGCATATGCTTTTTAATTAATTATATATATATATATATAAATAAAAATAAAAAAGACATTGGTTCATTGTTTCAATAAAAGAATGCAGGAGTTCTGAGGTTAAAAAGGCTCCCACCTAGATTTCAGAAGGCCTGGTATGCCAGTCAGTGTGTCCTTTTAGGACACCAGAGAAATGGAGTCATTGCTGTGACAACCTGACTGTGTTCAAGGGATTTTGGAAATGGTTTATGGGAAAAGACAGGAAAGGTTTGGAGATGTTGCCTATTAGTGAAGAGTCAAAACACCTTCAGTTCTTCTATACAGGAGATTCTAGTCAAAGCTCAGAAGAGGGGCACACTGTGAATAAGAAGCCTATTCGGTGAAAACCCCAGAAGCCAGAAATGTGGATTGTCTGAGGAAAGCTGCAAGGAGAGAGCAAAGCCAGCCCCAGGGAAAACCCTGGGTGCTCCCAGCAGAAGTGCCATAGGCACGGAGCCACAGATGGCTTTTGGAGCTCACAACTCATTACATGTTGTTTTGGATGTTCTGCGTGGAACTGTAAAACTTACTGTTCGCCCTTCTGGATTTGGGGCTTGCTTTGGTCCCGCTGTATCCTGCTCTGAGTATCTTTTGGAATGGTAATGTTTATTTTGTGCCTTTGATTGTTGGAAATATTTATTTTTTCATTTGTATAGGGTCTCAGATTTAAGAGTTTGCCTTAAATCTTAGAGGAGACTTGGGAATTGGACTTTTCAGCAATGCTGAAATTGTTAGGACCCTGGCAACTCTTGCATATAGAGTAAGTGTCTTTTGTGTTAAGGGATGTGCATGAATCTTTGAGGGGCCAGAGGCAGAATGTTATGCATCTTATGTAATATAATGTTTCCAGACTTAATAGTGATTCTAAAAAAAATAGTGATTCTTCATTTTATTTTATTTTTTGCAGTACCGGGAATTGAACTCAGGACCTTGTGCTTGCCAGTCAAGTGCCTATTCTACTGAGCTAACACCCCAGCCCCAGTGACTCTTAATAATAGTTAAACTTGTGTTATAATGTGTAAGTTGTGAATGTTAATAAGCATCTATCTACCTGGAAGGTGGTTTAAAGAAATATCTAGTAGTTGCCATGTTGATAAAGGGTGGATTGTAGTGATTGATACATTGTGTCAACTTGGAAGATTGAATGCTTGCTGGATCAACTTGCCCTGGAGCCTGGTGCCCCTTATTAGGATGGAGTGCCTCATCCTTATGATGAGAAAGGCACTGCTTTAGGGCAGTAAGAGCCAGCCCTAGAGTGACTCGGCATAAAATATGTATATAAAGGGTTTGAGGATGAACTCTGCATACCACTCCTCAGAGGAGCTTGATCTTTGCAGCTGTCACCACTTCCTTAGTGGAGCTCCAGTCTTCACAGTAATCTGGAAGGAAGGGACAAAAGCTTGATAGATTCCACAGCTGCTTCTCTTTCTTCTGCTCTTCTCTGTTTTCCACTGCCATGAATTGCTGCCTTCTGCCTTGTGCTACTCTGCCTTGGACCCAGCCCAGTATGGGTCCTCATTAACTGTGACTAAATAAATCTTTCCTTAATGTTGCATGTCAGGTATTTTATCCCAGCAACGAGTAACAAGTGTCTGAGGCATACATCAACTTGTATTTCTGTTTACTGGAGGCAGGACTAGGGAGTGGGATAACTGCCTTTGGGCATACAACTACCCAGAAGAAGAGCAGATGTTAGGAGGGCAGACTCTCTACCCTTTCATTAACTATAACCAAGCAAACAGGTTCAATTTTGGGTATCCGTAGAAGCCCACTGCCTAGCTGCTCCCCAGCCACACCACATAAGGATAGTTCACTGGGTACATATTTAGTCCACTAGATGAATGGCACCTTAGGCCTCTGATGCAGCACGTACACACCCTCACTTTCACAGCACAGGAGAAGCTCTAACCTAGGACCCAGGGGAGAAGAACTTGCAAATAAACAGGCCAACCATCATTATCAGCAAGCACCAATATCACCCTCAGTGGGAAAGACTTCATGTGCCAAGCTGATCTCCAGCAAAGGTATACATAATTAAACTACTCTGCTTCAAGAGAAACCAGGACATCTTAAAATAATTCTTTCCTTTATCACTTTTTCTCTCAAAGGAATGCAATAGAATTGCACACTCCCCCAATAGAAACACACACACACATGTATACACACACACACACACACACTCACACACACACACACACAATGTAAATCCAAACATTAGTGTGTGCAATTGCAGTGGTTGAAACATAAAATGCCTAAGTGATCACACCAGTGATGAATCTAGTAAACTGTGCTTTTGGAGGTACGAGTATACAAGGAACACGCACTGGTTATCATCAGAATTTTCAAGCTTCAGTGTTTCCAGAGAATGTGAATAGATTGGAAACTTTAAAAAGGATATGAGAAAAGAGCAAACCAGGAAACACACAAGACCGGAAACTCCCAGTCATACTCGGGAAGTACCTACCGTTTGCTTACTGAAGGCCGTGCTGTTTTACCCGACTGCTTGATGCATAACACAGTAGTCCATCACCTCCCAAAAGCTTATTTCTCAGAATTTTATTGTTTAAAAATGCTAATACATGAGGCTCCTCACTGAACAAGTTATATACTTGGCAAAAAATTTTAATGGCTATATGAACTTGGAAGGTTCAAACTTTCCTGACCCAACGTCTGCTTTTGTCTATGATAGTTTGAGTAACCACAGCCCCAAGGCTGTCAAAATTTAACAGAATTAATAGACAAAGTCATGCAAGTTTTCATTTTATCATAGACAAGTAAATTGGAAAATACCTCGTGGATTTAATTGTATAGGAATCCATTTAAAAGTTGTTTTTCTTATCAGTAATGTCTCTGAAATATAAAGTTGTACAAAAGGATTGGGATACATTCAGTACTACTTATTACATAATTTAAAGTAAATTTGAAAAAAATATTAGTTATTGTCCACACAGCTTACATTCTTTTGTTTTTAGTTTGTGACTTGGAAATTATTTGACTTAATAGAGAAATGATCTCTATTTCAATTAAACTCACAAATTATGGATTTTGTGGTAATTAAGAAAATATATCATCAAAATAACATTTGTCTCAGATTACAATCACATGGAATGAAAAGACAGATTTTTCTAATAAATATTGACATTTACTTTAAAATTCAATTTTCTCTGGGAGATTTTGAAATAAAAGGTAGAACTTTAAAAATTATGGTATAAAAATCAGTATAGTAAAATATACATTGTCGATGACTCCCTCAAAATGCTTCTTTTTACTTAAAATATACTTTCTATTCTTGCTACTTTCTGTAGCAATTCTGGGTGTCTTCTTTCATGTCTTTAGCTTTGCTGCCATGGCTAACATGATGTCTTGACTTGATTCCAAGTGCTTACTTTTCTTGGTCATTTCAACTTTAGGGAAAGACCATTATTTGCATTATGCCAGTTTCAGAGGCTAGGTAGGGTTGGTGAAGACACACTATACTATGTGTAACTGACAGAAATTACAATGTATGGCATGGACATTATCATGATAAAAAATGAAACACTTCATCTATTTGAGGGACGATTTCTATGTACATCAGTTCTTAAATATTGACAGACCCTTATAATATTAAGCATACAATGTAGTGTTCCTAGATACAAGCTCAGCTTAATAATTCCATCAAAACCAGAAACCATAGTCAATACAAGCTTGATTTTATGTCTTCAGTGGCTTTTATTATAGGAGAACTTGGTGACTTGCATTGAGAACATTGAAATTTTGTGTCAGGATCATAAACACAGACATCAAGTTTCACACTGCATGATAGCTATTTTTAAAGAGTTGGATTGTGAAGCATATGACGCTTCAGACTGTTATGATTTGCGTTGTTTCTGATCCATGATTTATAACACCCTTTAAAATACACCTCTCGCTGGGGAGGTGGCTCAGTGGAATAAGTGCTTCTCTGGCAAGCACAAGGGCCTGAGTTCAATCCTTGGTTCTGCCAAAAGCAAAAAACAAAAAACAAAAAAATTAAAAATCAATAAATAAATAAAACACACCTCTGCCCCATAGCTCACAACCCTTGGTCCACACCAAACAAGCTGAAAGTCATCAGTTCTGCTAAAGGCTGATGCTCCATTTCTCATGTTGAAAGTCCTTGTTTTCTATTGGATGATACTCGGTAATTGGATTCGCTGTATTTTCTGGTTACACTTGGTAGAAAAAGTTTCTTTGGCTCTATAGACCAACTATAGCTGTCAAAAGTGATTAGCTGATAGGTCATTTTAATATGTCTAAATCAACACTATTGAAGTTAATAGCAAGCCTATGTTATTTTATTTATATATTTTTAAATTTCTTTTTTGTGTGTGGCTGGCTCAGCCCACCATGGGGGCAGGGCTGGCATGGCATGTGGTGCTGGAGATCAAACTCTGTGTGCTTGCCTATGCAGGCCCTTTAGACACTTGAGCTAGCTCTCAGGCCCTTTATTTTAAATATATAAATAATGTTTTTAAATATTTCTGCAAAATTTAGTGCAAATATTTTATTTATAAACACATTAATTTTATGAAACTCTAAATTTTGTGTATGCACGTGTGTGTGTGTGTGTGTGTGTGTGTCTGTGTCTGTGTGTATGCATGTGTGTATGCATGTAGGAGCTGGTAAGAGGGATTAAATTCAGGGTCCTTAGAAGCTATGTTTTCAGCCTGTCATCTATCTATCTATCTATCTATCTATCTATCTATCTATCTATCTATCTATCTATGTCTCTATCCATCTATCTATTATGTATTTATTTACTTGGTACAGGGTCTCACTAGTAGCTTGGACTCATAGTGATTCTCCTGTCTCAGCCTCCCCAGCACACTACTGGCGTGCACCATCACAACTGGTCTTGGTGGTCAGCGCAGTGCACCCGGAGTTCTGGGGCCAGCATGGTAAGTGTTACCAGTGATCAAACCCAGCGAGATACTTGAACTTGCCAGGCAGACATTTAGACTACCAAACTATCACCCCAGCCCCCATTCCAGCTCTTTTTGAGTTTTAATTTTGAGACAGTAATCTGTAAGTTGCCCAGGGTGGGTTCAAACATAAGGATTCTCTTACCTCAGCATTCCTGAATGCTGGGCATACAGGTGTGTACAGCTAAACTGTGTATATTCTCCTATGCTTGAAATGTTACTTTATTTTGATTTGTGTTACAATCACATAATCTCACTGTGACCTAGTGTTCTCAGTCTCTATTATAATGTAACAAGCCACACCAAAGTCTAGGAAGGACCTAGGAAGAGAGCTCTTTTCACCTTCTCAGTGTCTGGGTTTCAGATGCAAGACTGAAGCGACCATGGTAGCTGGAAGAGATTGACTGAAATATTTGGAATTCCAGAGTTCTCTTCCAAGGTGACTTTTCAAAAATCGACTTGCCTGAGTGTTACTGGATAGCTGACAAATTTCTGCCAGCACTGTTATCTGGAGTGTTCCAGGAACAAACTCTGAAGCCAAGAATGATCTAGGCAGAGCCGCACACCTCAGCTTGCACCACGCCTGCTGGAATGTTCTCTAGCAGCTGCCATTCGGAACCCCAAGGCTGCTGCACTGTGCAGGCCGCAGCGGCCACTGCTCCACCTGCGTGGTGGATCACAACCCCATGTCCAGGGCATCTCCAAAGCACAAGAAGCCTCTATAACATTTGCTACTGCAATAATTGGCCGTATAAACTTGATCAGTGTCAAAATACTTCAAAAATTCAAACCTTCTCCGTTATTATTGCTGATTATATTAAGAACATTATCATATGGTTTATAATTTTGCTACTCAGTTTGAGTCAACATATCAATTTTAGACTTCTTTTTTAATAATTTTATTGAGAAACAAATGAGACAGTTTCAAAACCGATTAGTAAGACAATTTCAATAATAAATACATCGCATATTGTTGTCTTAGTGGTTATTCATTGTACATGATGCAGACATGATATCCTGTCCATAAACACTATTAGAACAACTCTTTTTATTCATTGAATTAAGAGAATGTAGCTGTATATCTATCCTACTTATTTTGAATTTACAGATACAAAATGGTCTTCTATTTGCATCCTCTTTTTTTTGTTTAGTTTTGTTAAAGGGGGAGTTCCATTGTCATTTAAATAGGGTAGATGTGTGAATTCAGCAAAATAATCCAATACAGTCCAGTAGTCCATAATAGTAGTGGGTTGTCAATAGGGCGGGCCATGTCAGAATTTGTTGACTTGAGCCTTTCACAGCTCAGCGTACTTTTCATACGTTTCTGCTGGATGGTTAAAACCAAGATACAGTACAGACTTTTTCTTGTATTGTTACTAATTTGATATTTGTACAAGAAATAATTTATGCTTTATTCTTACCTTCTGCTATTTATCTTGCTTATTTATGTTGCTTAAATGCTGTTGCATTTTAGCAACGATCTTCATTCCTCTCCTTAATTAGTTATAGTAAAATTGCAAACCCTGCTTTCTTTTCCTTTAGTTCCTACTGAGAGTGAAAGTTCTCTGTCAGAACTTTCTTTTAGAGAAGTTACCTGTTCATAGGATGCTTATCCTTAAAAAGTTGTTTAGCTTCATGTATTCTACCAATATCAGTATTTTCACTTGAAATTTTACTTTTGATATACATTGGTGGGTGTTTCAAAAAAGAACATATTTATATGTCCCTTCTGATACAGTCTTGGTGCTAGAGATGCAATACATACTCTGTGAAACTTTCTGATGAGAAAACAGATGTTAGTTAGGTGCCCAATATTCTCCTATAGGAAGTGTTTAGATACCGCACTTCCTAAGGATGCATAAGTTTTAGTCAGTGTGTTATGTTAATCCCTAGTTTAAAAACTATATATATATATATATATATATATATATATATATATATATATATATATATATATATATATATATATATATATATTTGCTTTTTGGTGCAGGGTCTCAGGATGCAGCTCATACGCCTAGTGTTCCACCTGTGTCAGCCTTCTTAGAGTTGAGATTACAGGTGTGGGCCGCCACACCCAGTTTCAGCGGCCAGCGCAGTATGTGACAGCAGGCATGTAACTCAGGTGCTTGTGCTTTTCAGGCAGATGTTTAGAATGCTGAGCTGTCTCCCCAGCTCGCTAACCCCTAATTTATAAAAATAGTGCTATAGACTCATAACATAAATAAGAAACTCCTTTGAAGTAAATATAAATAATATTTTATGTGAAATAAAATGAACATTCAAGAAGGGAAATTCATATAGCTCTGAACACGCATTCAGGTATCACTACCCTTGTGTCGAAGTGGTAAGTGCTCTGAATTGATTCTCTGCCACTCTAAAGCACTTTAATTATTAAAAAGTGGCTTTTCTTCTCTATATGTAAAAGGCATACTTGTTTGAAAAAAATGGTGTTCCTTCCATTTTCTCTTATCAGTTTACCCAATTCTTTCCATTTTCCTGATCTAAAATCTCCTTCAAAGATTAATTCTGTTCATCCTCTCTGATATTGTCTTGCTTAAAATAGCTCTGACTCATTTCTATCTTCAGAACGTTAAAAGTACACATTACCTATACTATTATTAACACATAATCTGAGTGCAGTTTTTGTCTCTGAAAAGTGTCTTCTTTCTCTCAGAAAAAATCTTGCATGTCCTAAAAAAGTGCCTTGTGTACATTACATATAGTTAGCTAATATTTCTTTTAATACCTATTTCTAAAAGTCATACTAAAAATTGTAAACAGATATGGAGAGAGAAAACTATTTCACATTCTTAAGTAGGGCCCAAGAAGACAACTCAATAGAATAAACACTTCCCTGGCAAGTGCAGGGTCCTGAGTTCAGTCTCTGGCACTGCAAAAAATAATAATAATAATAAATAAAATAAAGATAAATTAGAACAAAATAAAAAAAAATTATTAAATATCATTGTTTGCAATTTATAACATAGAACATACAATTGAACTTTGCACTGATGGTACACCAGGACCATAACTTGCATGTACACATTTACTGCCTATTTATTTTTAAATGAATACAATGACAGAAAGTAAGTGATTCTATTAGTGGGAAAAATTATATTCTTTCAACTGTAACACATTGCAGTAAGTCCCAGATGAAAGAGATCGGGAGTGGTAGTGAATAAAACTGTCTGCACATCCTGGAATGTACTTTTAAGATGACTGGCGTGAAGAAAGAAAAATAAACTGTACAGGAAATCTCAAGTTTCTGTGTTTGGAATGTGGTGATAAAGTATGGGGCAAGAAGGAAAAGTGGGCATAGGATCAGCCTGTGAATTAAAGGTAAAGGCCACACTGGCACACTGCTGGCTTATATTCACTTTATTTTTATCCTCAGAATTTTTCCCATGTGTCTGACATTTTTCCACTAAATTGAACACACATATTTTATCTCTTACCTTTGTCATATCACATTATTATACCTGTTTAGCATACAAAAAATGTTTAAAATATGCTGCAATGTTTATATATGAAAATATTATAGGAAGACACATTGCCCTTAATCTCCCTTGGAGTGGGTCCCCTTGCTGGAACACACTTATTCCACTGTTCCTTTTAAGGGCCAAGACACTACTTCTTAGTAATGAGGAAATGAGTGCAGATGCTTCCTAGTCACTAGCTGCAGAGACCTGCCTTCTCTGAGTGGATGTCCCTGCAAGTGGCCAGTGCGATGGCCCGGAAGGTGGCAATATGAAAGCCCAACTCTTCCCTGCCAATCTGTGGCAAACTGAAATGCTACCCCACTGTCAACAATAAAGTTAGGTACTGCCCAACTTGAAACTTTAGTACTAATCAAAGTCTGCCTTATTTCCTGAGGGGCATAAAATCCAAGAGCATTAGCCTGCCAGAGAGCTCAGCAGACTAAAGCACCTGCTTAGGTAGAATGTAAAGACCGGGTTCCATCCCCTGCCCTGCCTACTGGGTGCACTGAGATGGCAATTGGGATGGGACATGGTGTCGTGTGCCTGTAATTCCAGCACTTGGGAGGCTGAAAACAGGAGGACCACTATGAGTCAAATCTACATAGCGAGACCCTATAGACCCAGTATACCATGTCCTAAATATATTAAAAGAAGGAAAGAAAGAAAGAAAGAAAGAAAGAAAGAAAGAAAGAAAGAAAGAAAGAAAGAAAGAAAGAAAGAAAGAAAGAAAGGAAGAAACCCAAGAGCAGTCCACCATAATTCTTTAAAAACAAGCCATTATTACTTTAAGATTTTTTTTCATCTGAATGAATCTCAGGGTCACTAGAATTTTCAAGATTTTTTTCGGTGCATTTTTAAGATTAAATTATTTTTAAAATCATAGTAAGATGTTAGGTGCTTTTTTCTCTCTAGGTTTTCTTATGTTTATAGTAGAGTTTTCTTTAAACTATAGTGTGTCAATTGCTGTCTTAATTGAATATTAAATAAATAACTTTTCCAATATAGAGTTGCTGATGCTAATTATATCTAAAAATGTTGACTAAAAAGATTAAAGTGTCGTACCAAAGAGATTTCTGATACATGAAAGGAGAAAATTGTGCAAAACTGCAAAACGTACACAGAAATATGAAAACCACAGCATTTAAACTGTAAATATTAATATTTACCAGATTGTGTCTTATGCATCAGATCACATTTGAATAATTTAAAGTGCTATTAAATTTTAATGTCATGCCAGGTCTAATTATTTCATATTTAAAATTATGAAAATTATAACCATGTATGTGATATGCTCTTGAATAGTCAACAGTCTTCTGTTACACCAATTGAATTAGAGATGAGCTCGTCAGAGAAGTGTCTCACAAGGGGAAGTCATTGGCTAGAAAAGAGCCCTAGTTACTGCAAGAATAATAATGGATCATGTGACTGAATGCCTGCAGAAGAAAACTCGACAAGGCAAGTCAGAGAGCCTTCACTCTCCAGCACCTAAAAACTAAAGCTGCAGGAGAAAATGAAAAGCAATGTCTGGTCTATGGAGAAATTTGCAGGTGTGGCTGTTACTGTTCTTCTGGCTGCCATCCAGGCCCCAGTTCTAAACAATCGCTAGAGATGTCTGTGTGATTGTTCTGTAACACGAACAGGAGAAAGAGGACAGGATCAGATGTTCACTATGTCTTCAATCTGTTTCCTCCTAGAGCAATTCAGTTAGCACATGGACGGGAAAATGGTCTAGGTGGCTGGTCATGTTGCAGCCACAGGGATGTTAATCTCTCTCAGCAGAACTCTGGGAAACTAACTTCTTTCTGAACATTCCAGTTATTCTAGTTTGGGTGCATAAGCCTAAGACACAGGGGTAAGGCCAGCAGTGCTAATGCTCCTTGTACTGTTTTCTGTCATGCATTGACTGTTTAGAAAATAATCTACTTTCACTGGGTGTGGTGTTAGTGAAAGAGAACATTAATGGCTTTTGTTAGAAATATATACTGGTGTTTCACACTGAGCTACATCTCAGTCTCTTTTAAGTGATCTTTAATTTTTAGTAGGGTCACCCCATGTGGCCTAGGCTTGCTTCAGACTCACAGCCCTTCCGGTTCAGTCTCCTGAGTCACTGGGGTTACAGGAATGAGGATATATGCAGTAGAAATTCATTAAGCATTCAATACACATTTTTTTCTTTTAATGTATTTGATACGGGGTCTTACTGTGCAGCTGTAGTGATCCTCCAGTTTTCAGCCTCCCCAGAGCTAGGATTACTTGCGTGAGCGACCACGCCAGGTCTCCGTGGTCGGCTCAGCATGCCCTGAGGGTGGGGCCAGTGCAGTATGTGCCAGGCATCAAATCTGGGTTCCTCTGCTTGCCTAAGCAGGTGCTTAGTCTCCTGAACTATCTCTCTGGTCCTCAATACATTTGTTTTTTCAGGACCTCAGATTGAACTCAGGACCTTGCTCTTGCCAAGCAGGTGCTTATTCTACTCAGCTGTCTCCCCAACCCAATACATTAAAATATATACAGTATAACCTTTAAAAATATCTTAAAAATAAGCATAATTAATAATGAAATTGAAGAGAAAACTGTAAGATTTAACAATCAGACGTGTGACACAGCTTCATTACCACTTGCATATAATAATTGTTGTATTTCACACAGACAATATGTTTTGCTTCAAATCATTTAAAATTATAAATATACTAACACCAAAATATTTGAAATTACCATAAACTGTACATAGTTAAGGTATGGAATTTATGAAGTTTTGCTATACAGGATATGAATCCTCAGTACAGTCGAGATTATAAACACAAATAGCAATCCCCAAATTTTCCTGTGTTTCTTTGTAAAAATTTTTCTGTACTTTTCTGTTTTCTCTCTGACTTTCTGGTCTCCAACAATCAATGATTCCCTTCACTGCAGTTCAGTTTATATTCCTAAAAGTTTATGTGATGTGAGTCATATAGCATGTCCTTTTCCATTATGCTTTTAATACTTCAAAAATTATTTATCTGTTTTTTGTCCTATGTGTCAGAATTACTTTCTTTAGTATTACTGGGTATATTCTATTACATGATAATTCCATAAGTCTTTATCAATCCACCACTACTGAATATTTTATTATTTTCACATTTATTCTGTTCTGAATAAAATGTTTGTAAAAATTTATAAATAAGATTATGATAAACATACATTTTCAGTTTTTCTGAGTACTAACTGGAAGTGGAAAGGTTGGGTAATATGGCACACAGCTATATGACTAATATTTTAGGAAAGTGCAAGACTGTTTTTGCAGGGCAGGGGAGATGGCTCAGTGGAATAAGCGCTCCCATGGAAAGGGCCTGAGTTTTCCACAAAAAAAAAAAAAAGAAAAAAAAAAAAGAGACTATTTTGCAAAGATTTTGCAAAACTTTGACACTGCAGTCATCAATGCATGTACTTTTACAGTTATACGTTCTGACCAACATTTATCATAAGATCCAACAAATCTGAGGAATATATTTGAATATAGGGATTTTTCACATTGACAATTTTTAAATTTGCATGCTGCTAATTAATTCTAGTGCTATCTTTCTATTTCCTCAGTGTCTATCTTCTTTGGTATATTATCTACCCATCTCAGCCTTATTTGATGGCTTCAGTTCTTACTCAAATTGAAAGCTTTTAATATGTTCTAACTATAATTCTTTTACCTATGCAAATATTTTCTTATGGTTTGAGATTTTTAATATAATTAAAAAGGATATATTTTTAATTATAGAATTCCTTACTTTATGAAGTCCATTTTGTCATAAAAAACAAAAACACTACCACTGATATATGATGGGATGGTACCATGGATGCATATCTAAACTGATCCTAAATAACTTAAATACTATAGACTTTCTTTATATACTTCAAAGAAAGTAACATTTAAATACAGAATCTGAAACAGTAATTCAGTTATCATCTAAGCCAGACATACAACTTAAAAATAATTTAACTGAATGGCCTCTTGCTATTTTTTTTCATTTTGTGAAATGTAGTTACTTTTCAGTAAATATAGTTTTAAGAATTGACAGAATTGTATTATAACTGTAATTTTAAACTGAAATACATATTTTTTTTTGGCAGAATCAGGGATCAAACTCAGGCTGTTGTGTTTGCCCTGGAAGCACCCATTCCACTGAGCCGCTTGAAATATACACTTTTAAAACTTGGTTCAAACCCTCAATATGGCACATGCTACCAAAAATGATGAACCTTTTAGAGATGAAGCCCAAACTACAGCCTAATACCTACTTATTTATTGCAATGTGATAGCACAACAATTAAGCCAGATTACTAGGGTTTTATGTTAGAAAAAAATAATTCATACATGAACATTTTTGTCTTGATCAAAAAGTAAGACACATGCTACATTTTCACTCCCACTAGCGTATACTAATTGATGCATTTTACACAGACAAAACATGGTTTTGCTCAAAATCATTTAAAAGCAGAAAGTATACTGACACTAAAACTTTTGAAAAACCGTAAGACATATAAATGTTTTTCTTTGTAAAATTGAATGTGTGGTATGTCTTAGTTATCTTTACTTCCTGTTGCTATAAGGTAAACTTCCTTTATTTTATTCATCAAGTGATCTTTGGTAAATCATTTGTCACTCAGGTATAACTTGGCCATGCTGAGATTATTACTATTTTTTTAAGTGTTTGGTACAGGATCTGCAGGGTGTTCAGGATCTCACTATGTAGGTCAGACTTGTAGTGAGTCTCCTGTTTTCAGCCTTCCAAGTGCTGGGATTATAGATGTGCATCACCACGCCCAGCATTAGTTCCCATCTCAGAGCAGCCTGGGGATGGGTTCAGCATGGTACTCTGGGGGATTGAACCCCGGCATCTGCGTTCTGCCTAAGCACATACTTTAGTCCACTGAGCTATCTGGCTGGCCTCTTCAAAGCTGAGATTTTTAACATAAGTAAAAGTTAAAGCAAAAAATGATTAAAAAAAAAATTGGAGCTACAATGGGGAAAAGTGCTTTGAAACTTGATATGAAAGCTAAGGGGAAAAGGACATAAATAAACTCTAGTGTTTTCTTTCAATAAATGTGTGTATTTTAAATTCTGTCTTACTCTATTGTTTCTTCAGAAGATTTTAGGTTTACTGCTATTTTAATAATATTTAAAATGTATACTTTGTATTATTTTTAGGTTTTGGTTTCAATATTTCATTGTGATAAAATATGTTAAGACATCAATCATTTGTTTCAAGCTAATGATGGATATAACAAATAAAGGAATTTTCTTTACTGTTATAATTATTCCCTGTCTTACACCTATTTTCTCAGGTAGTCTCAATCTGATACACAAGAACACTGTTAGTGTTTTAATTTTTGAACTAACATAATTTTTATATCTTATATTAATAGTTACCATATATCCTATCATTATCTCTTTGGTTATAATATTCTTCATTTTTTTAAGACTTTTATTAATTATAATAATGTTAAAACGTGTTTTGAATGCTTAACGAATTGCTAGACACTAGAAGCATCAGAGAAACAATGAAACTGGCACACAAATTCTCTATTTAGAAACAGATTATAATCAAATAAGCATAGATAAGATAAATTAATTAAAATTAATTAAACAAATAGGGCCATTACCAATAGTAAAAAGTATTGTTACAAAAGTGAAACAAGACAGGCAATACAGTCAAATGATAACAAATTGATCTTTCATAAACAAGATAATGAAGGCCTCTTCAAAGAATTTCAACTGAAATGTATTGAAAGTCAAATGTAGGATTAATTTGGATGCTCAAAAACAAAAGTGAGATAATTTTGTAAGGTTATAATAGGGTAACATTATAGAAACAAAAGACAGATGAAAGTTATGCTGAACAGGGCTTTCAAGACTGGGCGTGGTGGCGCACACCTGTAATCCCAGCTCTTGGGAGACTGTAAACAGGTGGATAACTACGAATCTGATCTAGTACTGAGAGCCTGAATACTCTGTAGACTGTTCCCTAAAAAAACACCCCAAAAAAGAAGAAAACAAAAAAGAAAAATAAGTTTAGATTGTGTTCCAAGTGCATGGGTAGTGGGCACAATTCAAAGCATAAAGTGGCATAATTTAATTTAAATTACACAAATTATTCATGTACTTTGTGAATACTAGATTGTGAGGCTCAAGAATGGTAGCTGGAAGATCATTTAGTAGGATTTCATTTTACTCTGGAGAAGAAGTGGGATTAACCTGCATTGTGGTGGTAAAAGTAGAGACAGCTAGAAATCAAGGTATGATTTGTTAGAAATTAGGCTGGAATTCAGTGTTTTTGTCCTAAGCATAGTGTACAGAAAAATGGTAACATCATGAAATTATATGAAACAAGTGTGGGCCAGCCCGATAGCTTAGCACATTGAAGTGCCTGCTTAGGCTGACCCAGGGCCTGGGGTTCTATCCCAGCATGCTCCAGGACAGCGACTGAGACTTGGCGTGGTCGTGCGCACCCGTAATGCCAGAGCTTGGGAGGCTGAACACAGTGGATCACTATGAGTCCAATCTGCATAGTGAGACCCTGTAGACCCTGTACTAGAATACAGAAACAAAATTGTACCCAGGTACACCTTAGAGATGCTGTTGTCTGTTAACTTATGATAAACATATCCAATCAGTAACACATTTGAGTTTAATTTTTATACTATTATTTTAATTCCATTAAATATTCACCCTTTAGTGAAATTTATTTTATGAAGAAAGATGAGACTAAAGTTTTCAATTGCTAAATTTGTAACATATTTCTTGCAGTATTAAGTTTAAATTTCAAATTATATTAAATTCTTCGGGGAACGGGTGTTTGCATTTTAAATGCACTTATCACTTGAAAACATTCCACATTTTCTTTGTATTTTTAATGTAGTTACCATAGTAACCATAGCTGTTTCTTGATATTTTGCCTCAAAAATGAAGCCATGTTATTTTAGATAGTAGGGTAGGGAATGTAGTTTCTTAGTCTCTCTTCCTTTTTTCAATGTTTCTTATGATGACATAACCCATATTTAGAATTTTCAGTTATCTCTATAATACCAACATCTCCTGCTCTTGGATCTATGGTATGTCTTAGTTCTCCTTACTTCCTATTGCTATAAGGCAAATATTAAATGACTCTGTTATTTTACCACTGAAGCAAGTCATCCTGTAATAGCTCTGTGGCATGAAAATTGACTGCCTGTGTGAGTTAGAGAGCTTGAATCAAGCTACATAATGAGTAATTAAATTATTGGTGAAGTTTACAAGAAACATGGCGACTGCTGCTGTAACACTGTATTTCTGAGTGTTGAACTATAATATGCTGGGTTTGCAGACCTAAACTCTTAACTCCAAAACAAGTGACTTCTTGCAAGACTCTCACTTTGTCTCAATAAATTGCCCTTTCAAGTTAATTTCAAGTTCTTTTATTAGAAAAAATTGTTATGCAAAAGATGCTACTCTGTCGCTGAAGATCTGGTTTATAATTTAAAAACAGAACTTCTTTTATTGAAACAAAGTGGGAATCTCACAGCTTTTCTAGGACATAAATATGACTAATGAGCTATGAAAGGATGTTAGTTGTCAGGGTTCTGGGAAACTTTTACAAAAGGTTTGGACTTAGATGTTCAGTGTATTTCTTTTATAAATATTTCTGTGCTCTTAGATGTGTTCTAAACAGGTACATTTTGCCATGTGGTATTTAAAGAACTAGAGGTTTAAGTTGAGGATGGCCAGCAATAAGAGTAGAAGTTGGATTTTGCATAATTTGAGTGTTTCACAGCTGTTCCATACTATGTAGTTCAGGACTGCATGGTTTATGGAATAAAATATGCTATCATATGCTGGGAAACTCATTTTCTTCATTATGTTGTCAAACATGATTCTTTCTCTTCTGTCTGTTGTCTAATATGCATATTTTTGTATCTAGTCTCTACTAGATACAATAATTCTAATAATGATAATAATTGTTAGATGCTAATAATTCTGAGATGTGTTTGTGGTTTTATAATCTATTTTGAATCTTTGCATTGTTTCTTCATTTTTCTGTATGCTGTCTCCATTGTGAAAATGAGGGAGCTGCATACTAAATTGGTTAAGTTTACATCCCAAGATCATATACCTTATATGACTTCTAAGGTAGAGTTAATATTTGAATTCACTCAGCTCAGTAGTTACACACAGGTTCAAATACATTTCAAAGATAATAAGATAAGGGCTGAAATAAAGAGCCAAATGCAATGTAAGAATGAATATTTTATTGGTAAAGATTACTTTTAAAACTTTTTATTTTTTATTAATTTTATTGAGAAACAAATAGCAATGAGACAGTTTCAAAACAGGTTAATAAGGCAGCTACAATAATTAATACATTGCATTAATACACTGTTATCTTCATAGTAGTTATTCAGAGTATAAGATGCAGACATGATATCCTGTCTAAACACTATTAGTACAAATCTTTCTTCTCATGGAACTAAGAAAAAGTAGCTGTATATCTATCCTAACTATTTTGTATGCATAGATACAAAGTGTTCATTTATATCTCCTTTTTTTGTTTTCTTTTGTCAGAGATGGGTACTGTATTGCCATTTAAATGTTGTGAGTGTATGAATTCAGCAAAATAATCCAATATAAACCAGTAGTCCATAATAATAGTGGGTTATCTGTATGATTAGCAACCTCAGAAATTGCTGACTGATAGTGAGGTTAAGCTCAACAGCCTATGGGATAGGGTAATAATACTATTAAACTTCTCTTCTGAAGGGTTAACAACTTAAGTTTTCAGACCAAAAGTTAGTAAAAGAAAGTGCTATGGCTTGTGTCTAGTGTCCCTCCAAAGCCTCATGTGTTCATGGGGTGGGAACTTTTACAGTTTGTGATTAACTCATAATACACTGGGATTATGTATGATCCAAGGCTGGGATTATGGTTTTTAGTACTGTTGGGATTATAGGTGTGAGTACTTCCCCCAGCCTGGGGCAGAGAGCCTGAATGGAATATAAGAGACAGAGACAGACTCTTTGTTGTCATTTCTCTTTGTTGTCATTGTTGCTGTTTGGCCACCATGCACTGCTGCTCTTTGCCATGTGCCCCTCTGCCTTGGAGCCAGCTGGATATGGACTGAAACCTCTAGTAACTGTGAGCTAAATAAACCTTCCCTTCCTTCATTTCGGGTGGTAGGTATTTGTCCCAGCAAGGAGAGAAAAGTAACTAAGACAGGAAGGGTTGCAAAGACAGCCAACATTTTGGCCCTAGCCTTTCAAGGTCAGTGAGGACTCAGGATACAAGAAAACCTGTACTGTAACATCCTGTAACTCAATGGTGTCCCAAATTTTCTGATCAAGGACATTATGAGGCCACAGAGGAAAGTGACAGATGATGTAGAGTGTGCCTAAGGAGAGTCACATAGAGAGAAAACATTCTCCCAGGCTTTCACAGACAGCAAATTGTACAAGCAATGGCTGTGACTCATCCACGTGGCTGACACTGACAAAAGATCTACAAACTGTGCTACAGCATTTTAGGCTAAATCCTGAGGGGATCTGACCTTGTCAGATACAAAAGTTACTCTTTTTGTTATATAGGTTTTATCTTGGTCTTAACCATCTGGCAGAAAACTATAAAAACGAGGTATAAATAGTGAAGCCATATTAATATTCTAAGCTGTAAAAGGCTCGGGTTAACAACTTCTGACATTGCCAGTCTATTGGAAGATTACTTCTTAAAAAAACTGAACACTACTGTTAAAGCCATTTGTAAATTTATTTTGCAGCTTATTATTAAATGAATTTAAGAAACATTTTGGTTCATTTGTTTAAAATGCTGTAGCTGCAGGGAAAAAATTTAGATATATAAAGAAAAGTTCTTCCTCCTCATAAAATATATTAATATTTACATATTAATATACAACATTTAAATTGAAATTCATAAGATAATACTGAAGGAAAATAGTAACTATTTAAATGAATAGATTCCTAAAAAATTATTTATTTAACCCCTTCACACGAGAATTGCAATATAGGTCATACAATGTCAAAACTATTAATTTTTCATTCAGTAAACATTATGCTAGAGGATAGGCTAAGTCAGAACAGGAATTGTATTTTTTAATTTAATCAATGTCTCAGTTACTTTTCTCACGTTGCTGTGACAAAATACCTGATATCCAAAATGAAGAAAGGAGAGGTTTATTTAGCTCACATTTTGTGGAGCTTTCAGGCTATACTCAGCTGGCTCTAAGACAGAGTGGCATGTGGCACAGGGAAGCAGTTCATGGTGATAGAAAACAGCAGAACAGCAAGAGCAAAAGTGAGGAGCAGCACCAGTGGGAACAGAGAGAAAGCCTGTCTCCCATATGTTGCATTCAGGCTGTGTGCCCCAGGCAGTGTAGCACTCACACCCCTAATCCTAGCACTGGATCATAAATTAGTCACAAAGTCTAAAAGTCTGCTCCATGAGTACAGGAGTCTTTGGGGGATCAACAAACATAAGAATGGAACAATTATGAATACCATGCTTTGGCTGTGGTATTTTCTCTATCGTCTAGAAGGTGAAATTGAGACGGCAAGGACTGAAAAATGGGGCATTCAAGTGCATATTCTATGAAGGTAAGAACACGGACTTGTCTCATGTTAAATTGCATTTTCTAAGACAAAATTTGTCACATATTGCCAAATACTAGTTTGCAAATAACTTTAGCTAAAAGTCACACACCTGGGAAAATATGTAGTTCTAAAATTCTAGCTTCTCTTAATGACACAGGTTGACTTATAGAGGGCAGGGAAATGACTCAGTGGAATAAGCGCTTCCCTGGCAAGTGCAAGGGCCTGTGTTCAATCCCCAGTTCTGGAAAAAACAAAAAACAACAACAATAACAAAAAAAAAAATAAATCAGTATTCAATTGATAAGAACTGGGAAATATTTCTTAAGAAACAAAAGAGATTACTTAAAAATAGATACTTGTAGAAGTGATTATCATGTTTAGATATTCTTTGTAAAGGAATTATCCTCATTAAAAGATAAAATACAAGATAAGCAGAAATTTTATTATCCGGTTAACCTAAAAGCTTTTACACAAATACTAAAGTACACAATTATTTTTAATATTGCTTTAAATTCACTGACAGAAGACAGAGCTGACATTAATACAGCAGTTTGCTTCAACCCAAATCCTGCTGTCTATATACAGCAAAATCCACTGTCTGAGTGCTTTTTCCATCTACCAATATAAGCAAGGACATGCTTAAATTTGGCAGATAGCTGCCATTTCCAACAGTGGTGGCAAACTTATCACACGCATGCCACATGGGTTTCCACCACTAAAAGCTATAAAACATTCATCACTGATCCGAGTATGACAAAGGTCATGGAACAGGGTGGGTCCTTCATGAATCAAGAGGTAAAGCTAGAAAACTGTAACCTGTTAGATTCCAAGACCATGAATCTGGAAATAAAAGCAAGCTTTTAGAAGTCAACTTTTTTCTTTCATTGTTTTTCTAGGGGACTTTGGCTTTTTATTTTCCTTTTAAATTTTTCTCTTTTTCTTTTGTATTTAATTCTTTTTCTCTAGTTATTTGTCTTAAGTATTTTTCCTTTTTCTTCTCTACTACTTTTAAATAACACTATTAATTTCCTCTTTTCCCTCAATAGGATCCTTTGTTGAACTAGGCTGTCCTAACTCTCATCTCTTATCAATCTTTCAGGTTCTACATTTTGAGTCTATAATTCCCCACCTCATGCATACA
The DNA here is from genome assembly GCA_004027165.1 of Ctenomys sociabilis. Classification (NCBI taxonomy): domain Eukaryota; kingdom Metazoa; phylum Chordata; class Mammalia; order Rodentia; family Ctenomyidae; genus Ctenomys; species Ctenomys sociabilis. The sequence continues at coordinate 99,606 of PVKA01001175.1, read as the reverse complement.
TATTTGTATGATCACTATGTTTTCACAGGTAGGAAACTTTATGCTGTCACTCTGAGTATTATGCTGCTGATAGTACAGTAGTATTTAGTATATATTTACTATATAGCTATATTTTTGTCTTTTGTTTGTGCTACTATCAAAGCTCTTGATTTTATGGTTAAGAGAAATACACTGCTGATTTTTACATTGTCAGTATTTAGCTTGTCTTTGATGCTATTACTGTTGCTGATTTTATTGCTATTGCAAAGCAGCTATAGTTGTTTCTGTTTATATTTTTTTTTTGTATGCCAATATGTGGGTTGTCATTGTGTTTTTAGTGGTTCTGAGTTTCATTACCACAGAACTAGATACTGGACTAAATAGGCTGCCACTTACTTTCTTAAATAAATGGAGGAGTTTGGACCTTGGAATAGAAGCAAAAGCCTGTAGTTAGACCATGCAGAATGTATCACTGAAATGTAGACACTAACTAAAGTCTTCCACTATAGTCAACCTGCCTTCATTACTTTCTAGTTGCTGTAATACATACCTAACTTTCACAAGATAAAGGAAAAAAGACATATCTTAGTTTACAGTTTGTAGAGATATCAGTCCATGTTTGCCTGGTTCCAAGGCAATACAGGATGGCAGACAGACATGATAGGTAGAATGCAGTGCATGCTCAAGGGAGGAGAACAGGCGTATCTAGGTCTGCCCATATATTTATGCATCTTTAGGTCAGGACTACAGTGACCTACTTCTTCCCACCAGGCTTCACTTCATAACGCCAACTAAAAACCCATCACTGGACTAATAAGTATCATATACCTGTGATCCACTCACCTCCCAAAAGCCCATCTGAGTGCATGTGACTTTAGGGGAACATCAAGATATAAGCCATAACAACTCCAAAACCTGCATCATTAAGCAAACATAAACAATAGAAACATAAGATGACAAGGCAGAAAAATGCCTCCAAAAAAGTCCCAACTCCACCAAAACTGACACGTGAAGCATCAAGAGGGTAGCAATCAAAAACCACACAGTTGAGCTATTAGGAAAAATAACAAAGGAGATAAACTGATTGATAAGGTGCTCTCTGAGCTAAAATAGGATACTATAAAACTAAACAGATAACAGACTTACACAAAAAGATCATTAAGTTTACAGAGCATACCAAGGAAAAGTTGAGATAAAAAATGATAGAGAACATAAATGAATAATTTACTAATTAATTTATGAAATCAGTTAGAAATTTAGAAGATTAGAAATTCTTTGAAAGCTATGGGTAGTAGAAGTGACATATGTAAAGACAGTGTATCAAAAACTAAAATATAGGACTTTTGTTGAAGATCAGCTATTGAGATCCCTTAGAAACAGCAATAGAAGTTGAAGAATGGATGAAATGACTGCTAGATGATGTAACACTAAGGACATAAGACAACAGAAAGGATAGATGGCATGAAGGCCCTGCTTACAGAAATGACAGCACAAAACTTACAGAAAATGATTTAGCATATGGGGAGTGAAATATAGGAAAATATAGGAAAACAATTTAGCATACAGGTAAGTAGGGCATGGAGAATTCCAAATAGCCATTCTTAGAAAAGAACTTCATAAAAAATCATAGTCAAAATCCCAGAAGTTGAAGAAAAGGACCAAATCTTAAATGCTTAGAAGAACAATGAAATATTCATAAAAGTAGACCCATTAGAAGAGTAGACTATCAACACAAGACACAGAGAACAGAAAAGACTGTAGTGAAGTGTTTTAAGACCTACAAAACCCTTCAAACTCAGATTGATGTGTATTTTAAAATTCATGGTAAATGAAGATTATTTCTATGACCAACAGAACCCTAAGAAACTCATGACCACCAAACCATCATTGCAAAAATGCTCAAGGATATCCTACAGACAGATCATGAGACTAATGATGCCAGGGGTCCAACAGAATAAATCAATAGGGTAAGCAGTTAATTAGAATTTAAAAAGGGGACAGCCATGACAGTAACGAAATTCAAGGAGAGAAATATATATATATATATATATATATATATATAGTTTGTTTGTTTTATTGAAGTACAAATATCAATGAGACAGTTTCAAGATACCTTGATAAGATGGATTTGATAAATTAATACATTGCAAACTGTTTTCATAATGTTTTGGTATCATAGAAGGTGCATACATGATATTATACTGCAGACATTATACCATATGCCTCTTATCAATATATTAAGAAAGTGTAGCTGTTTGTGTATCTTATTTTTATACCTGAATTACATTAAAGATTCAATAATTAGTACTTTCTATCTTTTTATTTTCCTAGTGGTTGTCCATAGTACTAGAAGTTGACATAATATCCTGTCCAACCACCATTAGTGCAAATCCTGCCTCTCATAGGATTATGTAGAAGCACAGTGCTATCTATCCCAACTGTACTGTCCATACACACACATCATGATTCTTCCTTTCCATACCCCTTCCTTTCTCTACACCTGTCACGGGGCCATAATAATAAGTTGAGCTGTAAATGGCTGTGGTCGACAACTTCTTTGGATAACTCACTATTGTTGTGGAATGCTGGACTGTGTTATATTGTGTTGTCGAGTTCAAGTACCTAAGTTAGTTGAATGACAATGGAGTGTCTATATATTTTTGTAGTGAATCTCAGTGAGTGGTCTCAACAATAAAGAAATTCAAGGAGATAAAGATTTCTATATATTTTTGTAGTGATTCTCAGTGAGTGATCTCAGTCTCCAAAAGATATGGGGGTGGAGTGGTTCAAGAAACCTAATGCAATAGTATGTATGAAGAAAGGGTATACTTATAAAAGCGTACAATACAATACTTGTATAATGGCATACTATATACAAAAACACATTTAATCTCCTAAAAATTCATACACTAAAAATCAAAGGAAGAAAATCAATAATTACATGTAATAGTAACCCCAAATAAAGCAGCAGAAGCTATCCTATTTTCAGACAAATTGAACTTTAAACAAAATCTGATCGAAAGACAAAGACAATCACTACATTTTAATTAAGATAGCAGTTCCTAAGGAAATGAAGGCAATCATAAACATGTAAAGCCCAATACCAGCACATAATTATAATAGGAATCCTCAAAACCCCACTCACACAAACAGACACAAAAATGACAAAAACAACAAAAAAAAGTATATCAGATTTGAATCAAACTTTCTAACAAATGGACTTAATGTATTTCAGTAGTATTCTACACAGGAAAAAGAGTGTACATTATTTTCAGAGGCACATTAAACTTTCTGCAAAATATACCATATAAGGACTTTTATTAATTATTATTATTTTTATATATATGTTTAATACAGGGTCTACAGGATCTCACTACCCAAATTGGACTTGTAGTGATTCTCCTGTTTTCTGCCTCTCAAGCACTGGGATTACAGGTGTGTGCCAGTATGCCCGTTCTCAATTGCTATCTCAGCACACCCTGGGGATGGGGTCAGCATGGCATGCTGGGACTCGAACCCCAGTCTCTGTGTCTGCCTAAGCAGGCACTTTAGTCTGATGAGCTATCTGGCTATCCTTCCTATAATGACTTAAAGCATACTTAAGTAAATGCAAAAGAATCAAAATTGTCCAATGGATATTATCAGGTAATAGCACAATAAAACTAGAAATTGAGTAAAAATGTTGTAGGTTAGTGGATGCAACTAGACATCATACTCGCAAATGAAATAAATCAGACTCACATGTATAAACATCATATTGTCTCCCTGTTGAAGGAATTAAAATAGTAAGTTCAAAAAGTGCAGTAGATATTATAAAAGGAAAAGAAACTGCTCTAAAGGAAAGAACTATTGGAATTGGAGAAAGGAAAAAAGAAAGAATGTGTGTGTGTGTGTGTGTGTGTGTGTGTGTGTGTGTGTGTGTTAAGATAATGGTACTACTAATTTCTACTAATTCATTGAAAGGACAGTTAGTGTTTACATTGTTTGAACAGTCTTACATGCCTGTATCTAGTAATCTGAGCAATTACTTTGAAGACAACATAGGGCTAGCCAGATAGTTCAGGGGGCTAAAGTGCCTGCTTAGACAGAACGCAATGGCTGGGGTTCTATCTGTAGTGTGCCATGCCCTGGGGGTGCACTGAGACAGTGATTGAACCTGGGTATGGTGGTACACACCTGTAATTGCAGTACTTGGGAGGCTGAAAACAGGAGAATCATTGGGAGTCCGGGCTGCATTGAGACCCTGATAAAAAAATGCCTATAAGGTACTGGAAAAAGAAGTGTAACAAATCATAAAAAGGAGTGTAACAAATCATAAAAAGGACCATATCTTATAACTAAGGAGGCCCCATCTTCAGGAAGTAATAATGGTATGAAGTATGCAAATGTATAAATATAATACATCACATAAACAGAATGATAGAAATCACACGATCAGGTCTGGCCCAATGGCTCAGCACCTGCTGAGACAGGTGCAGGGACCAGGGTTCGATCCCTGGTGTGCTTTGCTGGCCCTGCCCCTGGGGTACGCTGAGATGGCAACTGAGACTGGGCATGGTGGCATGCGCCTGGAATGCCAGCTCTTGGGAGGCTGAAAGCAGGAGGATCTCTAGGAGTCTGATCTATGTAGTGAGACCCTGTGGTCCCTGTACTAAAATACATCAAAAAATCACATTATCATTGCAACTTATATGATCAAAAGTCTGTGAAAAAATGCAATATTCATTCATGATGAAAAACATGAAGAAAAGAGGTAAAGAAGGACATATGCTAATGGAAGCCATTTATGACAAACCAATGCCAGAATTCCTGTGAAACAAAGAAAACATGAATGCTTTCCTTGTAAAATTAAGAACAAGATAAAGATGGCCACTATCGTAATTTCTGTTGAGCATGTATCTGAATCACTATCCAAAGCAATCAAGGAAGATAAAGATATAAAACAGACATGTATGTTATGGAAACAAGACAAATGCCCTTATTTGTAGATGACATGATCTTTTTTCATAGAATATTCTAAAAATTTTTATGAAAGACTGTTAGAATTAATAATAAATTCAGCAATGTATTAGGCTGTGAAATTAGCACAGAAAAATAAAAAGCAAATGTTTCTACAAGAATAGTAGACTTACTGAGAAAGAACAGAACAATACTACCCAAAAGAGCATCAAAGAAATCAGAAAATGGAAAAATATCCCATTTCTTTTTACCCAGAACCAATATAATTAAAATGGGCTTTCTACCAAAAGAAATATACAGATGATAAATGCTATCCTAAATAGTATTATGTATATTGGGCAAGTATTTACCTGATGGAATCGATACTTAAATTCTGGTCTGATTACTCTAAATCCATCAGTCAATTGTTGGTAATAATCTTTCACTGCATTTCTGGAATGCATTTTTAGTCTTTTCATGACCTTATGACAAACTGTGTTCTGTTTTCACTACATGCTATGTGATTTTCTTTGATCAATGGAACTGAGCAGATGTGATGGTAGCAGAGAATTGATCAAACTTGGTCAAGACGGCTCCTTCACACTGCTGACATCTCTATGAGAAATCGTCCAGATAGCCCAGTAATGAAGGGAATTAGCAAAATGGGGCAGACCTAAATAACAGCAAGAAACCATGGCAAGAAATCAGACTGAGCCCAGTTTAACAACAATGATGACAATAAAAACATTCAAACATCTGACTGATCTATGTTGCAGGGAATTTCTCATGCTGTATTATATAGAGTTATTGGGGCAATAGCAATCTGATGCAATCTACTTATAAAGATGAATCAAGTATTCAAAAGCATGATGGAAAAAATCAACTTAAATATAGCCGTGATACTTGCATCATTTTAAATCTAGTTAATAAAATCATGAGAAGTATTACTTCGTTGAATGAAAAAAATGATGTGTAATGAACTCGCTCATGATGAATTTATAACATCATGTCAACTCTGTGATTTTTCCTCTCAGAATGTAATTGAATTATGAAGGAGATATTCATGTATGAAAAACGTGAGTAGTATATCAAGGTCATGTTTTCATTGTATAAAACAAGATGTGCCTCAAAATTTAGAAGGTCATAGAAGGAGATTAAAAATAAGGAATATTCTGAAGCATCTCCCAGTAAATCACTCAATTTCTCATACACACAAAAAACTTTAATATTACGATACAGTCAGATCCACTAAGCCTCTTTTCTAAAGATTAAAATTTAAATTTAGTACATATTAAAACTACATAGCAGTTTTAGAAGTATGAGCATCTTGTCTATATTGTTTCTGTCTATCCAGGAATAGGGAGTATCTTTCTATTTTTAGCTACCCTCCTCAATCTTCTTTTTACAAGTACTGTAGTTTTCATATCAGAGGTCTTGTTTTACCTTGGTAAGGATAATTCCTAAGGATTTTTTCTTCTTGATGCTGTTATGAAGGGTATTGTTTCACCAGTTTCCTTCTTCATAACTTTGAATACAGCAATGCTATGAATTATTGAGTGTTGACTTGTGTCCTGCTGTTCCACAACATTGGATAGGAGTCTTGTTCTGGAATCTTGTGGGTGTTCTATATAGACTATTATGTCATCAGCAAATAATGATAGCTTCTTCCTATATTCATATGCTTTTATTCATTTATCTTGCTTATTGCTTTAGCTAATGTTTTGAGTATGATATTGAACAGTAGTCATGACAGTGGAGTGCAGTCCTAACTAAAATACTGACATTCCTCACAGAACTGGAGAAAGCAATCCTAAAATTCATATGGAACCAAAAGAGACATGGACATTAATGGATGCAATCTAAGGGAAAGGAAGGAGCATCACATTCTCCAACTTCAATTCATACTAGAATGCCAGTATGATAATACAGAATGATACTTAGGGAAAAAATACTCATAGATCAGTAACACAAAATAGAAGACAAAGAAGAACTTGAAGTACACTAATGTAGGGATATATATATCCCTACCTTAGTATATATATATATATTCCTAATATATATTCCTAATATATATATATATTAAGGAACTGGGCATTAAACTCAGACCCTTACACTTGCCAGGGAAGCTCTTATTCCACTGAGCCACCTCCCTAGCCCCTAAGGTATGTTGTTAAAAAATCTTTTATTTATTTAAGACAGAGGATCTTGGTATGCAGCTCAGTCTTGTAGTGATCTTCTTGTCTCAGCCTCCCTGGTTCAGGGATTACAGGCATACATCACCATGTCCAGTTTTACTGTCCAGCATGGCTTTCTCAGGGTCCCAGGGCCAACATGGCACACAGTACTGGACACTGAACCCAGGTCCTTGCACTTGCCATGCAGGTGCTTATACCACAAGCTATCTCCCCAGCCCAAACTATGTTATTTTTTGATAAAATGGCTGAATCCCTTCATTGGAGTAAAGATAACTTCTTTAACAAATGCTTCTGGAACACTGGCATTCCACATGTCAAAGGTAGACTCTGTATCTCTCACCATAAAATAAAATAAAATAAAAATGAATCAAAGACCTAAATATTAGAACAGAAGCAATCAGCTATCATTCAAAATAAGCAATAGTCTGGAAGACACAGGTGTAGACAAAGAGACTGAAAGAAAAAATGCTGGTTTCACAAGAAATACTGGAAATACAGTACAGACACATGAAATTAAAAAGGTTCTATGCAGAACAGGAAACCACCGACAGAGTAGTAGCTATATAACTTTATAGCCTTGCTAGCTACTCCTCAGAATGAGGACTAATATGTAGAATATAAAACCTTAGACAAACTACCCAAATTTAAATATGTAATTTAAAAATGAGCATCTTATAATGAATAGACACTTTTCAATTGAAGAAATACAGATATAGATAAATACATGAAATATGTTCGATATAGCTGGCCATTTGAGTAATGAAAACTAATACTGAGGTTTCATTTCATTCTAGAAAGAGTTGCTGACATGAAGAAGGTAACCAACGGCACATGATGGTGAATCAAATCACTTTTCATTTTTGATGAGAATATAAACTGATGCAATAATTATGGAACATACTTACAAAAATGCAAACACAAATTCAGTTTGACCCAGCTGTTTCCTTTCCAGATATCCTCTCCAAAGAGTTAAAATATCATGTCACAGTAAGGCATGCATACCCATGCTTATAGCAGTATATTCTATAATAAATAAATCTTTGAAACAAATTATAAGCCAAGCAACAGATAAATGGATAAAGATAATGGGGTTGTTTATGTGCAAAGAAATACTACTCTGTCATAAAGCAGGATAAACTTCAGTCATTTCTAGAAAGATGGACACAACCTGAGACCATAGTAAGTGAAATAGCTCAGATAAACAAACAAATACTTTAGTGTTTCTCTGATAAAAAATACATAAAATATATATGACACATATATGTCAGAAAATAAGCAGGAAAAAGAGAAAAAGGTATTTATATCCCTGTGGATAATGTATCTAAAATTCATACCTTAACTTAGTATAACTGTCTTACATTGCTTAGTAGAACTATTTTATGTGCTCTTAGCCTGGTTTTCACTTTGTATATACAGGAATTAACTTTATAAGTCCTTATAAATAAGTGTTGGAAAAATAATAGAGAGTGGAGGGAAGGGGAAACACTGAAATGTTTTATGTGCATGTATCAAGTTCTCCCAGTGAAAGTAATCTTACATATAGCGAACATGTACTGATAAGCTGAAAAAAGGCTATCAGTTGACTTTCCAGATGAATTTAAGTTCCCAAATTAAAATATTACATTAATGTGTCATTGTATATATGTATTAGTGTGTATGCATATGACTGTATGAATATATATAGTTGCATACAATATGAGTATATAAATAATAGAGAATGTTTAATGGATTTCTGATTCCTACATCTTATAGATGAATACATACTTTAATTATGTTTACCTTAGATTTTGAAGAAAACAGTTTATAATGATGGAATCATATGATAATGATTATCATTTAGTATTTTACGTGATTTTTTGGCAAGTAATAATTTTTTTAAAAAAGAGAAATATATTCTATCTGTCTTCTTTCCTCCTTGAATATACCAAATGCTATAAGGACATTCATTTCATTAGACAATAGTTCATAGCATTTGTGGAGAGGTTTTAGAGATTATGAGCTTCTAAAATACACTAATGTTTCTTTGTGAATTAATATTTTAATTGTATTAAATCACACTCTCCATGACAACTTTAATTGAAGAAGTAGGTGAAGATGTATTATTAAATAAAAGATGTCCCTAATGTATATAAACCAAATATATTAAATAAATCTTTTGTTTTAGCAAATAGCAATGAAAATTTTCCAATATATATTTTAAATGGCAGAACTTTTGCTGTCTATAAATCTGAGGATTAGATAATCACATTTGAAAAGGAGTTGCTTTAGTTGAGATTGAGGTCATTTATTTTTAAAACTTATTGCCTACAAGCATACCTTAAAAGTGATAAAACTCTTCGTTTTTCTACAAAGCTTCTCTAGAGATAATTCTTAGAGATAACATATGGCCACTATCTCCTCATAAAGTGCCTTAGGGCAGACACTGTGTTTCTCTTGGTGAGAGTGCAGTGTAAAGTTACTTCCACTGACTGCTATCCTAGAGGTTATGTAAATAGTAAAATATTCGTACAATTATTCGGAGGCCCCTAAAATGTTACAGTGATGGCAATGCAATGTTTGGATTTGAGAAACTTATTTTAAAATAGTAAGGATTCTGTGTGTACTTTGTCAAAAATATACTGTTACTGTGTTCAAGAGCATGTGTCATAAAATATGCATTCATTGATTACTATTTACTTTCCTTTTTCTTCTTGCATATTAATATATATATGTATGTAACATATACACATGTTCACAAATGAAACAAAGCAAAAATATTTTTATTTGGTAGTTCCAGTGATACTTCATCACTGATGGTAGGGCAGCATTACTGTTATGAGTTGGGAGTGTTTCCTCCTCTTGTATTTTGTGGGAGAGTTTGAATAATTGAACTTATTTCTTCTTTAAGTATCTGGAAGATTTTATCTGTGATCCTACATGTGTTATAATTCCTAAGTCATGGAATATTAAATTATGTAAGACATTTCTTTACAAGACACAAAGGTTTTCCAGGCTCTTTCTTCCTGAAGGATGCCTGGTAGTTTGTTTTCAAATGCCCGGTGCCTTAAGGTACTCAGGAGCTCTTATGCCTGTGTCCTTTCAACACAACATTTGGAGACCTACTACAAAGATGCCATTGTTACCATTCAGTGTAAGCCAAGGAAAATTGAGAATCAACTTAGACCTTAAAGAGGGTAACTTAAAAAATGTTTGACATATCTTTAATCTTTTCAAAGTAATGAAGATGAGACAGAAGTTAAGGAAAAAGAAAAAAAAAAAAGAACAAAATATTGCAAAGAAAACCCCACATAAATAAACCTTCATCTATTCTTTATGAACTTTGATCACAAGTGTGATTAGAAGTCCAAATGGGATGGTTGAAATCAGAGAAAACATTGTGGTCTTAAAGTGACTGAACATTTAGCAGTGAAAAAGAACTAAGAACTTCTGGAATCTTTGTAAGACATTTTCAATATGTGCAACTAGGAAAAGAAAGAAAACTGAAATTCCAGTAAAATTAGAGATCAAAACTGGAGAGAAATAAGAGTACTTTTGTGTTCATACACTGATTAAATTGAGGTGCTCAATATGCTTATCTAATTTTTATGAGCAATATTAAGTGTTTCATTCCCGTCTATACTGTTGACTGCCTTAAAGCAGTATTTTTCTCCTTAAACTTCCTAATGCTAGATACCTGGAGCATACATTAGTTATCTCAGAATATCTAAGTCATGAATATCTATAATCTGAAAATAATTTCCCATGTGATTCTCATAAGCTTGACTTTTATTCAGAATCACATTTTATACTGCAGATGGAGTAATACAAGGATAAAGCAGAGAGAAAATTGTCAGTAAGTGTGGATTCAGAGTATGCTCTTGATATACAAGGAAATAATCAAAATGCAAATATTATAGAGAAATCATGAAAGATGATCTTTGACCTTAGCACTTAGTAAGTCATAATGACTGCAAAGCATAATTACCATAATAACACAGATTCCTAGAACTTCAATATGTATTGTAGAAATTTGACAAAAGGAAATTTACTCAGAAAATCCATCAAAGCAGTATTTTTAAAGGCTAATACAATAATCACAAACTGGCAAAAGGATTAAGTAAATCAGAGGAGATGGGTTACTATAAAAGGATAAATAGGCAGGGGATAACCTGAAAATGGAAAACAAAAATAGCCTCTGAAGAAAGAAAAGCTATGATGAAGAAGAAATTATTAGTTAATCATTGCCATCACTGCCTAGATAGATCTCTTTACCCTCAGAAGCTTGAGGGATAGGAAAAGATTGAGTAATGGTATTTGAGAAAGTTGTGATTAAAAGAAGTAGAACTGAGAATCAAGAGCTCATGCCTATACTCACTGTAAGCGCAGGGGTTCTCTTCATAACAAAATGTGGAATTGGTCTGATTTTTCACTGGTTGCAGATGAAGCTGAGATGCATACATTATTTCAGAAATGCCACAAGATTCTTGGTTTTTGGTAAAATCTTCCTGTCTTTTGTTGTTTTTCTTTTGAAATTCAATGAGGAAGTCATTACCTTTATCTGAGTCAATGCAAATATTTCAATCACATTTGTCTATTCAAAGCAGTTTCTTTACAATTGCAGAGACTGCTGAAAAGCAGAGAAGAAATTTCTCTCTAGTATTACATGCATATTGCATTGATGTATTTTTTTAGAAATTAAATTGAAATCAATAAAATTCCTGATGCTATGCATTGTTGTGTTTACTTGTCATGGGCCTGTGACAATAATTGTTCTCTCAGTGTACCACAGACAACCATCTATTCACACTGTAGCAAGTATTCCCTTGTGGGAACTGCAGAAAAGGGTGCAGTTTGTCCTCTTGGAATAGTAGATTTTTGAGAAGCTATTACAATTCACAAAGGACAGTCGGATTCCTACAGCAAGGTTAAATGACATTTAATTTGCATTTGCACTTCAAGGCTTCTTTGTGTGCTGGTGAATATTTGGACACACTTCTCTGATCTTTTAAATATAGAAACCCTTGCTCAAGTTCTTCACCAGCTCTCCCTCCATTCATTACTGTAGGAAGTAAGAATTTAGCATATTTCTATTGCAGCTAATTGGAACTACTTTTCTTTTTATTCACATTGTCTATCAAAACCCATATTTATTCATCTTCCTCCCTTCACTTTCATCATTCAATTATCAGGATTTTGTCACATAAATAATGTTAAATATTGGGAACATCACAGGAGCTCGAGTTGACAGCAGCTCCTCCTTTTACAAAATTGATAGTCTACCTGAAATTTTTAAAAGGAGATGTTGTGAGCGCACAGAACATATAATGAATCATAGAGCAGTGTCTCGGAAAAATCAGGGTGCGCATTTGCAAATCCAGAATCACTTTAACTTTTTAAGGGGAAAAGGAGTGTTTTTTTGGAAGTGATCTAATAACTCAGAAAATCTAAGCATAGTACAAGGGACTGAGTTCAATTCCTGGTTCCGCCAAAAAAAAAAAAAAAAAAAAAAAAAATCTAAACATAGGCTCAAGAAGCAGGTTCAAATAAGAATCAAGTGAGAGAAGGCAGAGACAAACTCTTGCCATGGAACTATCTTAAAAGGCTCATGCTGTCTTGACTTGAAGTATCATTTCAGGTTTTCTGGACAGTATGTGACAATGAATGCCTCTACCGGTATTCAAAATCTTGTAGCAGGTACATTTTTTTTTTTAATATTTAAAGCAGGAAAAAAATTCAAAATGATTCAGAATTTCAGAACAAGATGCTGATTGTTACCTTCAAAATAGTTGCTGAGATACAGGGATCTAGAGCTTGCTCAAAGGATTTACATTTGAACCTCACAATAACTCGGGGACCTGCGGACTATTATTCTATTTGATCTTAAATTTACGTATGGAGAAAATGAGGCAGAGGATGAGCCTCACAGACAGAAGAAAATACAAAGCCTGTGTCTGTTGTTTCCCCTTGGACAGAGGCTCATGGTATAACAGACATGGTGTGAAGGATATGGGGTTTCCAACCAACTTGTTTTCTTTAGTGGCAGGTATCTATTTACTGCTGATATTCTCAAACTGGGAATGCTCTTTGGCTGGTTTGGAGAATAGAGATCCTAGATCTCTGAAAAAAAATGGTAAAAAATATCTTCTATTTATAACTGTTTTTGTTCATCTTTCTTATTTATTTAGTCTTTGCTCAGTCTGCCCATACTCCATTTTTTTGGAAAGTTCTTTCTTCACGATGCTAGAAACTCCTTTGATATGTAACTGCTGTGCTCTCAGTGTAGCGTTATAGCATCTTCTGTAACTACCTTATTCTTTTTCACACTTAAAATTCAAAAACAATGTCTGCCCCAGTGGAAAAATCACCTTCATTCTTGACTTGTTTGCTTAGGAAATACATGGTTTAATTTTGCCATCACTCATGTAATAAAGATGACAGTGCAATTACAAAGGGGGGAATTATTTTCAAATCAGGAGAAAACAGAAAAGAATAGACACAGAATCAAGAATTAAAGGCATAAACCAAGTGAAGATAAAAATTGTGTCACTTCTAAAAATAAATGTAAGCCTTTGCTACCATCTAAAAGGTAGGATATGTCAGATTGACTTAAGAGTTATTTTTAAAGGAAACTAGTGCTGGATACATTTTTATTGAATGAGTAAGTCATTTGCTACCTCCAAAAAGTTAAATAACAGAAGAAAATAGATCAAAATAATAGGGTAACATAAGACTGATTAGAAAAGGCTTAGATTAAGATGAATGTTTACATCTTCTTACAGATACATAAAATAAATACATTGTAGAGGGAGTTCAGCAACTTGATCCATGAAGAAAAAACATAAGAATGGGAACATGGTAGTGACTGTGGACGAGAAAAATCGAAACAAATTTTGACAAAACTATTAAGCTGGTATTTAAACCTTGAATTTCAATTTTCATGCATCTTTGCATGGTGAAAAAAGAAACTTCTATATTTTTTATGAGCCCTCTCACTAATAGTTGGTTATAACTGCAAATATAACATTGTCGTAAATTGTAGTAATATTAATAAAAAAGATAAAAATACAAAATATGTGGAAGTTACTTTTATGTGTCAACAGTACAAGTCAGAATATATAATGGAAAAATGAGTTTATTCACTAAAGAAACATGATCCTTGAAATACATTGGAAGAACTTCCATAAGAATTATGGAGAGCATGAACAAACATTTCCATAAAATTTATACAAATGGAAAATATTGCATTAATGGGAAGGCTAGTCAAACACTATAAATCAATCTAGAAATGTATCATTTCCAAAACCTTATTTCATTTGGAAAAGAAGAAAATTATTACAGTTATTTTCAGTGACAAATGAACCATTGAAATATACATTTAAAATGCTCATGTCATAAACATAAGGCAGAATACTATTCAGGGTTAAGGAGCAAACCTGTTACTTTTGCGAAACTATAGATGATCATGGAAAAAATAAACCAGGAACAGAAAAACCATATTACATGGCCACTCAGAAGCATATTTTAAAAGATTAATTAATATCGCTAATATACAAATAGGAAGAAATTAATTTCTAGAAGCAAAGTCATAGGTATTTAGGGAAATAGTTGCTCAATGGGGGCAGCATTTTGATCAGAAGGTCCCATCATTTTATGGGATCTACTGTGTAATATGGTTACTATAGTTAATAATATATTTTATTCTAGAAGTATGCTGAATGATTTTTATTTTTATCACAAGAGAGTAAATGAACTAATGTACATATATATTAATTAGCTCAATTTACCATTCAACAAGATTTAGATATATAGATCATGTTGCACCTAATACAATTTTTTTTTGTAATTTTAAAACAAGTTTTTTGTGAAATTGAAGGAAGCAAATTACCAACATAACAACACAATTATATATTGTCTATATATTTTATTTTGTTGACTATATTTTAATACTTGTTACCATGTCCATGATTTAATTATTTCAATAATCAAAGTGTTGGGCCAGCCAGATAGCTCAGCAGACTAAGGCGCCTGCTTAGGCAGATGCAGGGACAGAGCTCGAGCCCTGGCACCCATGCTGGCCCTGCCCCGTGGCGCACTGAGTCAGTGATTGCAACTGGGTATGGAGGCATGTGCCTGCAAGCCCAGTGCTTGGGAGGCTGAGAAACAGGAGAATCCCTACAAATTTGATCTATGTAGTGAGACCTTATAGACATGTACTAAATTCATTTTTTAAAATATCAAAGTCTTATAAGAGAAAAAAATAAGTTTGACAAGCTATGAGTAAATTCTGTCAAAATTAGTGTGAACCACATAAATATTTAGAGATATTTTAGTGTTTTGTTAAATTTCAAATTGATACTATTCAAAAATGCTATGATAAAATTAAATATTGTTTTAAAATACTTTAAGTGAAAGTTTAGTAGAAAGCATTATCCATTACTTGTAAATGCCCAAATTTAGAAAATAATAGCTATGATAATTGTCCTAGTGTTTTTCAACTGCTGCAATAATAAGAAAGTTGGAAATGTCTTTATAATGAATGGAAATTTGAGTCATGGTACTTGAAGCTAGGAATACCCGACCTTTATGGGTGGAACCATGAGGTAAGACCTTCTTCCTTCATCACAACACACCATCAAATGGACAAGCAACAGCAAGAGAGAGGCCCAGATTCCTCTCTTGCAAGGACTTCATACTCACAATAAGGCCACTCTCATAATAATGACTGCTTGGATTACTTTTCTCTCATGTCTGGGACAAAATAACTGCATTTTTGTTGACTTCTTAGGCTTGCCTTGCTCCCTCATTACAACTTTCTTCAGATGATCCACATTTCTGGCTTCTCCAAACTTCTAGGCTCTCCACTGTCTTTTAGACTTCTCACTCACTGCTTCACACACTGCCCTCCCAGGGTGCACTGTCTGACATCCCAGGCCTTCTTCTGAAATCAAGGTGGAAGCCTTCTCAGTCTCAGAACTCTTGCATTCTTCAGGGGCCTAAAACTAATGCTTTGTGGATAATGCCTAGGTCTGCTGTCAGCTGTAGCTGTAGCCAGGTTTTCTTTTTACTAGGCTGTAGGGGTTGAGTGTCTGGATTACTGAGCACTCTGACCCTGATTCTGAGTAACAAAAGCTTTCTGTAACACCACCATTCTGTCTATTGCCACCATTCTGGAACATGGTACTCTGCAGCTTTCTCCACAGATTAGTCTTTCACTTCTGCAGTTTTGAGGTTGCAAGTAGTAGAGACTTGCTGCTTCCAGTGATGACCTCAAGTCACCATTTCTATCATCTTGTTCATTCTCACCAACGGAAATCTCAGCTCTATCACAGCTTCATTAGCACTTCATTTCAGGCTAAATTCACAACATTTTAAATCATCCTGCTGGGCTCTTTGCTTTTGATTCTCAATATATGTCTGACTATATGCCTCCCAACAATGGCGATGCTACTACTTTAACATTTGAAATGCCTTGAAACTTATTTTTCCAGATTAACAGTTTGCTGTGCTTAATCTAAGTCTCATACAAAAATTTCTGGACATGTGCAAAGTACTGACAAACTTTCTGCCAGTGCATATTACATATCATCTAAGTCCCACAACCAATGTATTCTTGCTTCCCAGCAGAATCTTCTGAACCTGGTCTTTAGCAACACTATTTCTTTCAGCCTTCTAGTTTTCTGAGCCTGATCATAACCCCTCCTTCAGAGCAGCTGAGAGCATTCCTGCACTTGTATTTCAGGGGACACCTTTAAACTTTTCCTATCTCTTTCAATAAGCCTTTCTCAAAGGCTGTTGAACTACATGGTTAGGTAGAGTCATGACAATAACTCCTGGTACCAAATTCTGTCTTGGTTACTTTTCTCTCATTTCTGGGTCAAAATACCTGAAACTCAAACATAAGAAAGAATAGGTTTATTTAGCTTACAGCTTGTGGAGGTTTCAGTCCATAACCAGTTGGCTCTAAGTCAGAAGGCAGCAGTTCATGGAGGTGGAAAACAACAAAACAGCAAAGGAAAGAGGGAAGATCAGCAATGAGAGAGCCTCTTTCCCTTCCTTATATTACATTCAGGCTATCCACCCCAGACAGGGTATAGCACTCACACCCATAATCCTAACATTGGATATGAATTAATCACAAACTCTAGGAGCCCATTTCATGACTCCATGAAGCTTGGGCAGACAGATAGACACAACCCATGAAAATTGCTGCAATCCATTCATGAGTTCATGAGTTCTAATCCTGTGAACTAATCATCTCTTAAAGATCATAGCTCTCAATACTCTTACACTGGAGAGTAATCCCCATAGTCTTCTAGCTTTGAGAAACATATTCATACCATATTAGCCTTGATGTATTAGACATGGAATGCACCTATAATAGATAAGTCATATCTCATCAAACTGTACACCTCTGCGTGTAGAGCATTACACACAATATTGCTCATGTTTAAAATTCCTCATTATCCTTTCCAGCTTGGTTGATGTATTGCTACACAGAAAACATTGGTCTATTTGGAGGCTTTAATGTGTGGGATATGTGTTCCCACATATTTCTCCTTGGCTGTAGTACTGCGGGAAGGACATATACAAATTCAATCAAACTGAATATCTGGAAGTTTTCTTTCACTAATATATTTTATCCAATTTACAAATAAAAAAGACTGGCCAAAACAGGAGAGAAAAAAAAAAAAAACATGATGGAGTCTGAGATCAAATGCCCACATTATAAAACTGTGCACATAATAGCAATGGTGCTTGGCTTTCCAGCATTATTCAGTTCTTATGAGTCACATTTATAGTTTCTGAATACTTGACTTGGCTCTCTGCAATTTATAACTGAAAATTTTGAGTTGAATTCTAACACATGAAAAATGACACACATGCCTAAGTTTATAAGGTGAAAAATGACAGTTTGTTAAAGATCAAAGTTCTCAGCCTCATTTCCTTGGTAGAACTAATTAACAGTCTGATCTAGGGAATTAGGCCAAGACATTAGACAGCCCACAGGAAACAAAACCAGCTCAATATCACAACACAGAGGAAATGTCAGTGGAAAGATAATGTAGGATTGACTAGGTTTTGGCTGAAAGCTGGGTGAAGGGGTAGCTTGCACAATAGGGAAGTTGGTCATTTATGAGTACAATGAACTTTAAGGGAAAAATATGTGCATTTCTTTATTTTATTCATTTTATTATAAAAATTGTAATCCAAAGAAATGTATAATAAATTGCCTAATGTAATCATATACACCAAATAGAATGTTAAGTGCAATAAAAATCCATATCTTCAAATATATTATAGATAACAAAATAAAATGTTTCACAAGAAAAGGAAGGGAGATTGTGGAGATAGTTTGTGGTTTAGGTACCTACCTGGAAAGTGCAAGGACCCAGGTACTATCCCTGGTACTACTTGCCAGGCCAGCACCAGAACCCTGGGCTCTCCATGCAGGCCCCTTAAACTGGAGGTGTGGCACATGCCTGTAATTTCGGTGCTGGGGATGCTGAGAGAGGAGAATCATGAGTCTGAGCTCTGCAGAGAGGGCCCATACCAAATAAATAAAGATACAGAAGTTAAAAGGCAATATTTAATGGTTTTTTCATGTTTAATTCTTGTGAGACTTAGCAAAACCCCTCTGTCTCTACTCTTTGTCAGGTTGCAGTCTGCACCATGTCCTGTTCCATCACTGTTTCTGCTGAATGAGTCAGGAAAGCAATTGATAGATGTGCCTGGTGCATTACAGGGAAAGTATTTGGAGGTTTGGCAGGAAGTTCCTTTACTCAAGGGCAACTTCTAGATGCCACCATCCAATCCCTCCCACAATTATCTTATTACTCTTTAATAATGAACACAACTGTATGGCAGAAAGAATCTTTGAATAAATCAATGTTGGAACTCATCATCTCTGGATTTATTATTTTCTGCATTATTATTGTTTAAAACAATTATAAAATCTCACTGTGTCTCAATCTTTTATTGCACATCTCATAATAATAAATTATTTCTGCAGGGTAAGTTCAAGAAACCTCAGACCTATATTCCAGATGGTATGAGGAAATTGGCTCTTTTAATTGGATTACTAGAGATTTTCATTTTAATTGGCTTTTCCAATATTATTTTATTAATTGTTATTCAATAGTATATGTTTGTAGTACCTGTTTACATACCTTGTGGCTCATTGGAACATGTACATAGTAATCCCAGTTCTTTCATTCATCTTCCCTTATTATTATGTAATATATTATTATGTAATATATTAAGTAATCATTATAATGATTACTTATCTTTCTGTGGGGAGTTTGTGCATTTAAATATCTCAACTATTTTTTCATCTTCTCTTCTCACTCCATCTTTTTAATGCATTCCCGTTTGAGAAACATCTTTTTACTTCCTATTATTTATCTGCTCTTATTATGTCCTAAAGTGTTCTTTTTTTCCTGAAATATACATTCATGGAAAATGAGTACAGGACAACACCTTGAATTTTATGTATATTTTATTTTATAAATGTAAACATCATCTGCTAACTTTCACCTTTAGATTCTCTTTCAGGATATGTTCCTTGTTTTTTCTTTCATTCCTTTTCTTTCATTCCATTCTGTTTCTTTGCAGGCTAAATGGGTTGCAGAATCAAAAATAAAAATTTTGGGGCTGAGGAGAAAGGTCAGCAGCACACGCGCCTGCTTGGCATATGCACCTGCCTGGCAAGCATAAGGTTGTGAGTTTTCTTTCCAGTACCAAACAAACAAACAAACAAAGAAAGAAATATCAGTTTTGCATCCTTTCCTAAAACAGAAAATGATGTGTATCTATGAATCGCTTAGTTCTACATAGAAACTGTCATGGGATAAAAAACATTTTTAGCTTTTTTTTTGTATTTAGGACAGGGCGTGCAGTGTATACAAGGTCTTACTGTGTAGATAAGACTCATAGTGATCCTCCTGTTTATAGCTCTCGAGTGCTGGAATTACACATGTGTGCTACTATGACCAGTTTCAATCACCATCATGGCTGGCCAGGGGATCAAACTCCCTGCCCCTGTGTCTGCGTAAGCAGGTGCTTTAATCCACTGAGTTATTTGGCTGGCCCTAGAATTTTTAATTTCAAGTTTTTGGTTTTTTATGTTATAGAGTACAAAATAGCATTAAAACAGAAAAATTATAAGTGACACAGAATTTCACTTAAAAAATAATATGGACTTCAAGTGTTTGATAGATATATAGTGTTATCTTCCAAGCAGCTATAAATATTACCAGATATAGGCATGCAAAATTGGGAGAAAAAAGAAAAAGAAAGAAATCTATAAGAAATTAAGAAGAGAAAAATGAGGAACAATTAAAAAAAGAGACAAAACAAATTAAGCATTATCTTCTCCTTTCCATAGACCAGTAGAAACCACAGCACAGTTGTACAGACTGTCCTGCTTACATACATAGATATATTTATCTCCTAACTGACCCAACTTGTCCTTCTCCTCAACTCAGTAACTCCTTTTGAATTAGTTCATTTCCTTTTCCCACTATCTATTGTATCCTTCAGATTTCATTTTCTCTTTCAGGTTCTTACACTAAGGTGACAACATAATGTTTGCACACATAGTTTTCATTATCTCACTTGAGTATGTTCTCTAGTTGTATCCATTTACCAACAAAAGTCCCAAATGTATCATATTCTCCAGCTGAATAATACTCCATAGTGTAAAAATACCACATCCTCTTCACCCATTCCTCAGCTGATGGACCTCTGGGTTGCTTTCATGACTTAGGTATGGCAAATTGTGCTGCTATAAACAGGGGTGCATTATAAACATGGATACAACATGGTATGATGTTTTCATTTCTTCTGGGAAAATACCAAGGAGGGGAATAACAAGCTTGATTGGCATCTCTAATCCTAGCTTTCTAAAGAATCTCTTCACTGATTTCCATAGTGGTTGTACCAGTCCGCACTCCCTCCAACAGTGCAGAAAGTTTCCTTTATCCTAGAGCCCTGCCAGCATTTGTTGTTGGCTGACTTTTTGATGTTAGCCTTACTTTCAGGGTGAGATGAAAACTCAGTGTTGTCTTAATCTGCATTCCTTGAATGACCAATCATATTGAACAGTTTTCACATATTTCCTTGCCATTTGTATTTCTTCCTTTTAGAAGTATATTTATTTCAGATGCCCTTTTTTTTTTGATTGTGCCTTTGAAATTAGGTGGATCAATTTTTTAACATAATTGTTTATATGTTCCAGATAGAAGATGTTTGTGCGAGGGGCAGCTGGCTATGTTTTCCCCTCAGTTTGCTGTTTTACTTTGTTGGAGATATTCTTTGAAGTGCAGAAGGTTTTCAAAACATGAGATCCCAGTTGTTGATTTATTGAAGTATTTCCCATGCAGTTTTTTTTTAATGAACTCTCTACCTGCCCTTATTATGCCTTTAAGATTTCTACCTTCATTTTTCTCAAGAAGATTTAGTGTTTCTGTTTTAATATTTAAATATTTGATCCATTTTGATTATGGTTCAGTGCATGATGGTGGACATGAGTCTAAATAGCATTAGTACACCTCACAGACCTGGAAATAAAATTCCTCAAATTCATTTGGAACCAGAACAGAAACAGAATATCAAAAGAAATCCTGGGAAACCAAGGAAAGGCAGGAGATGCCACATTCTGTGACATGAAATTATGCCATAAAGCTATTATATAATAAGATCAGCATGGTACTGGCATAGACAGACATATGATCAGTGAAACAGATTAGAAGATGCAATGTTTTTGAAAACTATCTGCGCTTCAAAGAAAATCTCCAACAAAGTAAAACAACAAACTAGGGGGAAAACATAGCTAATTGTCTCTTGCACAAATATCTTCTATTTGGAACATATAAAGAAAAGTTTTAAAAAATTGATCCGCCCAATTTCAAAGGCACAATCCAAAAAAGGGATGTAAATCGTGTTTGCAATTGCATGAATTGTAAACACATCCCCCCATATATTCTTTGATAAAGGGGCCAAACATGTTCACTGGAAGAAGGATAGCCTGTTCAATAAATGGTGCTGGAAAAACTGGCTTTCCAACTGCCAAAGTCTAAACAACATTTTAGCTTAAGATGATGGTTTAGTTCTTTTTTTCATATACAAAAACAACCATAATTATTATGCCCCAAATGGGAACTGCAGAGAGAAGCTGTGGTTTTACGAAGATGATTTAAATACAAGTAAAAAGGACAAAGAAAAAAATAAGGTTTATTGAAGGGAATAGTCAATATTTAATTATTTTATCAATCTTGCATGCCTATATGTGGTAATCTGAGCAACAAATTTGATGATAACAATATGTGATGTAACAACTATTATTAATTTTCTATTCTTGTTTTGAAATTATATACCACTTTTATAGCTTTAGGTTGATTTGTGTTTGTGTTTGTTTTAGTTTTTTGTTTTATTTCCTCCTTAAAAAGCAGTTTAAAAAAAGATAACTTAAACATTCCTCAAAGAATTCAGAAATACAGATACACAAGCAAATGGTGACAATATAGGATGATGAGTTCTTTGGGAGACACAGAAAGGAAAAACAAATTTTTTGTGAATTAAATAGGACTTCTTCAAGAAGAAAGTGACACTTAAACTAAATTGCGAAAAACAATAAAAAGTCGTCAGGTACACAAAATAATGAGGGCTGTTTCAAGCAAAGGGAGCAGAGACATAGAAGTTGAAAGAGAAATGCATCAAGAATTGCTGTAGTGCATCGCTTCTAGCCTGATTCCATCTGATTTTAAAGATCCTGCTGTTCTTCCTGAAAAGAATTTGGTAATTAGAAATCTGCAACACATGAACCCCGTTAGGACAGTGCCACTTATCAGGAATGTGGAGATTGTAAGGAATATTTTAAGAGTGGAAAAATTTGACCTGAGGATCATTCTGTTTTGACAACAAGAATATTCAGCATATTAATAGGATCTATAGAAAGAAAAACATCTCAACCAATATGCTTTCATTTCCATTTCATGAAAATCTGAAAGCAGGTGAAATTCCCCAGCCTGGTTTTCCAGATGACTATAACTTGGGTGACATTTTCTTAGGTATGGGATATATCATGCAGCTGTGCCAAGAAAACGATTACTGTGATGTTCTGACTGTGATAGTCACTCATAGACTCAGTCATCTACTGGAGTTCACATACAACTCAGAACCAGATTGACAGAAGGTGTACCTCCAGGAGAAGCAGGTACTGGAGGAGCTAAGCTGGTGCACTGGGGCCCAGCTCCAGCCCCTTAGCAGGGGCTTCTTTTGATGCTGTCGTGGGCAGGAAATGCAGGACCAGGGCTACACCAAAGCTCCTTATCTGAGCCTTGCTTGTTTTAGACCTCCAAGGATATTGAAGCTGCTGAGCCCTGAACTCCTGCCTCTCCCTCATCGTTGCTGTAGACATGGCCATCCAGGACCAAAAGGAGGCTTGCCTTGCTACCTCTGCATGGGAGATACAGGAGACTCACAGTTCCTCTATTCAAAAATCTCACTGAGACAATCTTTTCTGTTTATTCTCTGAAAGTTGAAGTAAGCCACAAGTTCCAGAGCCTTTAGGAATAGGGACCATATCCTTGGTGGGAGCAGGTCAAGTGGGTGCTGGGTCTGGCATCTCTGTTGCTCTTAAATGGGATTCTAGGCATGCTAAACACTGCAGGAGATCACCTGTAAGAGAAAAACCATAAAACTTAGGGATTCTATGACTCCAGAGATGTGTAACTCATTAAATCATGCAGAAGTTTGGGAAAAAAACAACAACAAAAAAAAAAAACTTCTGTAGTCTGAAAGTCTGCTGAGCACAGGGGAGATAAGGTGGAATGGCAGTGGCGTAGAAGGTGGGAGGAAAGGCTCCAAGCCATGGATGGACTTGATATACATATTTTTTTGTTTAGTGAAATTCTTCATAAAACTCCTAATATCTTTTTAGCCCAGTTTCAATAATTAATGCATTGTATGTTGTCTTAATGGTTATTCACTGTACAAGATGCAGTCATGATATCCTGTCCACGAACACTATTAGAACAAATCTGTTCATTGAATAAAGATGCACAGCTGTATATCTATCCTATTTTGATAGGATAAACTTAGGTTGTTAACAGATACAAAATGGTCATTCATTGGTATACCTTCTTTTTAGTCAGTTTTGTCAGAGAAGGTATTCCATTGTCATTCAAATAGTGTAGGTGCGTGATTTCAGCAAAATATTCCAATATAGGCCAGTAGTAACGATTAAGTTTTGAACTAAACAAATATGCAAAAACATGATACTTTAGAAGGGGGTTCAGACTGATCACATAATATACACCTCATTAAATATAGTAGGTATCTAGTTCATTTATACCAATTGCTTCGTACATAAGGAACCCAAGGGTTTACTCCAACACCAAGAGGATCCAGTTGCAGAGAAGAATTTCTATCCATGTAGCTGAAAAAGGCTGGACACAGGATCATAATTCTGCTTGGATGATGGCTCAAGAAGCTAGAAAGAGCATAGTTCTGTATTCCAAACCTACTTTTCATTATACCAGCTTGTACTTTGACAAGTCACTTAAGATGACAAATAAGATGCTTTCTTTATATAATTCTACTCAGGGCTTGATTCTAGTTTTCATATGAGATCCTTACATTTCATACTATAGTAATTTTATCTAGAGGTAAAGATATTCTTTCCAAAGTTGTTTGTCATTCCTACTGATTAATGTACATTATAGGTTGACATTTTATTTTTTACTTTGCATAAAGGAACTCTTTACTAGACAAATCAATTAAGCTAGCATTAACTTATGGCATAAATAAATTTTGTCCTACATTACTCTTTCTCTCTATATGTGTATGTATGTATAAATAATATGAAATAAATATGTATATATAACATATAGCTTAAAATGATGGAATACTTGTTTCCATTATTATTCTTACGAATTGTAGGCAACAGAAAATCTTATCTCAGGTGAATAAAAGATTAAAGGAATAGGTTAAGTTTCATCACTCAGACAACAGCCACTGTATTCATTTGCTGGGCATGGCTTCATAGCCCCAGCTACATTTTTCATGTTTTTCTTAATTGTATCTATTATGGTTTGTGTCTAGTTGTCCCTCGAAAGCCTCATGCAATCATGTTGTGGATTTCCAGAGTTTGTGATTATCTCAAGGCCCACTGGGATTATGAGTGTGAGTGCTGCTGGAATTAACGGTGTGAGTACTACACACAGACTGGGGAAGATTGCCTGAACGCAACGTAAAGGAGACAAACTTGCTGTCTCCTGCCATTGTCACTGTTATTGTACACTTTTGCTCTCTGCTTTTTACTGCCAACATGAAGATTGCTCTTAGCCATATGCTGCTCTGCCTTGGAGCCAGCTGAGTATGGACTGACACTTCTACTGGCTAAGCTAAATAAACCTTTCCTTCCTTCATTTTGAGTGTCAGATATTTGTCCCAGCAATGAAAGGAGAGTAATTGAGACAAAATTTGGTACCAGAGAAGTAGGGTCATTGCTGTGGCTAAACCTAACCATGTGGCTTGAAAGCTTTTGGGAATGGATTATGAGAAAGAGATAGGAAGAGGTTGAAGGTGTCTCCTACAAGAGAAGCACTGGAACAGGTTTGGCTGCTCTGTGTGGTATATTCTGGAAAAGCTTTGGCTGCTCTATTGAGAAGACCAGAAGACTGAAAGAAAGCCTGCTTATAAAACAAGATTGGGGAGGTTTCTGTTAGGAAGGAGTGCATTGTCAGGCTTTAGATGATGTATGTTTTGGATTGGCAAAAAGTTTGTCTGAATTTTGGTCATGTCCAGAAACTTCACCCGAGACTGAGGTTAAGTGCCACATATGAACTAATCTTTCAAAAGAAATCTTAAAAAAGCCAAATATTGAGGCAGTGGCATGGCTGCTGTTGGGGGCTTTTAACCAGGTTTATGTTGAGAATCAAGAGTGAAGAATCCAAGATTTGGCTATCACAAATTTTGCTGCTATAAACATAGGTACATGTATAGCCCTATGAAATGATGTTTTTAGTTCCTCAGGGAAAATTCCCAGTAGGGGTATAGGTGGCTTGAATGGGATTTCCAACTCTAGTTTCGTAAGGAGTCTCTACACTGATTTCCATAATGGTTGCACCAGTCTACACCACCAGTGAAGAAGGGTTCCCTTTTACTCACAACCTCGCCAACATTTGTTGTTGTTTGATTTGTTTATGATAGTCATTCTTTCTGGGGTGAGATGGTATCTCAGTGCTGTTTTAATTTGCATTTCACAGATGACTAGTGATGTGGAGCATTTTTTCATATATTTATTCGCTTCTTTAATTTCCTCCTCTGAGAAGTGTGTGTTCATCTTGTATACCCATTTCTGGATTGGGTCTTTAAACTTAGGGGCCCTTATAAATTCTAGAGAGTAGACCTTTGTCTGAGTGCTTATGAGTTAGGATTTCTTCAAAATTTGTGGGTTGTCTTTTCACTTTGTTGACAATTTACTTTGACGTGCAAAAACTTCTCAATAACAGGTGGTCCCACTTGTTAACTCTTTCAAGTGTTTCCTGTGCAAATACATGTTTGTTTATGAACTCTTTGCCTACCTCTATGTCTTTAAAAGTTTCTTCTATTTTCTCTTCCAGGAGATTGACTGTCTCTGTTTTAATGTTAAGATCTTTCATCCATTTTCACTTTAGCTTAGTTTATGATGATAGACCTGGGTCAAGTTTTAGTTTTCAACATGTGGAGAGCCAATTTTTCCAGCTCCATTTGTTAAAGAGGCTATCTTTCTTCCAGTAAATGTGTTTGGCTCCTTTATCAAAGATCAAGTGGTTGAGTGTGTGTTCGTGGAGCGCTCTGCATCTTCTAGTCTACTCCATTGGTCCTCAGATCTATTTTGTTGCCAATACCATGCTGATTTTATTACAGTAGCTTTGTAGTATAATTTCAAGTCAGGAATTGTAATGCCTCCTAACTTGTGTTTGTTGGACAGGATTGCCTTTGCTATTCTAGGTTTTTTCTGGTTCCAAATAAATTGTAAGAATGATTTCTCTAGGCCTGGGAGATATTTTGTTGTTAGTTTCATAGGGACTGCATTCAATCTGTACAACAATTTTGGAAGTAAGGCCATCTTCACGATATTGGTTCTTCCCTCCAGGAGCAGGGTATATCTTTCCATTTTCTGAAATCCTTTATGATCTCTTTTTTCAGAGTACTACACTTTTCCTTGAAAAGATCTTTAACTTCTTCAGTTAGATGAATTCCAAGATATTTCATTTTTCACAGTGCTATTGTAAAAAGTATTATTTCTATATTTTCCCTCTCATTCTATTTTTTATCTGTGTAGAGTAATGGTATTGACTTTTGGGTATTGACTTTGTATCCTGCTATGCTACTGAATTTTTGTATCAATTCTAGTAGATTTTTGGGTCTTCCAAGTAAAGTTTCATGTCATCTGCAAATGGTGATAATTTAACTTCTTTACCTATTCTTATTCCTTTTATTTCTCCCTCTTTTCTTATGGCTGTAGCTAATGATTCCAAAACTATATTGAATAGGAGGGGTGACAGAGGACATCCTTGTCTTATACCAGATCTAAGAGTAAAAGATTTCAGGTTTTTGCCATTTAGAATTATATTAGCCGCTGGGTTGTCATAGATGGCTTTCATCAGAATGATTTAAAATGTGAGTTTGGCCAGAAAGGAAGCTTCAATAAAGCTGTGGAACGCAAAGACAGAGCTGAGAGAATCTCCACTGCCGAGAGGGAATAAAAGAATAGAAAAGATGACCTGGGGCCATCACAGATCCCAGCAGGTCTTTACTCTTTGCAGCCTCAGAAGTGCACGGGTCAGGAACTTTGCCTTGGGGGAAAAAGTCAGAGCCCCATGTTCTAAAATGGTTGTGGCAGCCAAATGATGTTCCAGAATGACACTGGCACAGATATTTATTCCCCAGAATCATGGTCAGAGTGCTCAGTCCGTGCACTCAACCCATACAGACAAGAGAGAAGGAAACCTGTTTACTGCATAAACTGGCAACAGATCTTGGTATCATCCATGTGGCTCTGGTTTTAGGTACTTGAATAATTCAGGAGTTTGAGGTTAAGAAGGCTTTCACCTGATTTCAGAAGGCCAGGCATTGTGCCCCTGGGAGGGCAGTATATAAAGCTGTACATGAGAAGCCTATTCAGTGAAAACCCCAGAAGTTTGGAACAGCTAAGAATGTGGAGCATCTAAAGGAAATCAGAAGGAGGGAGCAAACCTGGCTTAAGAGAAATGCCATGGGAGCCATAGGGGCAGAGCCGAATGAAGCCTTTGAGCTTGCAACTCATCACAGACTGCTTCAGATGTCACACATGGAGTTATAGGGTTTACTGTTTGCCCTTCTGGATTCTGGACTTCTGTTGATCCCAATATTTTGTATTCCCCTGCTGTTTGCAAGTTTTGGAGTCCTAATGTTGATCTTGTGCCACTGAATGTTGGGAGTGTTTAGCTTCATTTGTACAGCGACTCACACCTGGTCTTCTAGATAGCAGTTATATCTAGAATCACTGATTAAATGCTATGTACACCACACTTTTGGCCCAATAATGAAAGCATTGTTTGGATTTGTTTATATTCTCCATCTTTTGTAGCTATTTATATTTAGTAGTAGATATTAAACATAGCTGCAGATAAACTACATGAACAAAAAATATGAGGCCTTGAGAAGAATGTAATGGAAGCTGAAAGCAATAGCTATGTGAATATTAGGTGGGTGAAAAAATTTCCACTTTGTAAACCACATAAAAATATATCTGAGAATACCAAGAGTGTATTGGCAGATGTCCAAAATTCCAGGCCCCTGGAAAAATGACAGTCACAATTTTCAGGTCAATGCAGGTTGCACAAACGGTCACAAATAATAGAAGAAAATACTGTGCATGCATATATACATAAATATGTATATGCTTACATGTATAAAAATGTATATATTTTGCATATGATACTGCCTAGATTTAATATATGTCTTTGTTTGTCAAACAGTATAGAAAACAGGAGACATATCTCCTTTCCTGAAATCTTTACAGTAATTTTGATAAGAAAAAATATTATTTTTAAAAGTTCTATAAACATTTTTGCAAGTAAATTTTTTCATATTTCAAAATGAACTTAACCATATATCTGAAGAGTATCTTTTTTACATACAGTATATATATATATATATATATATATATATATAATATATATATATATCTTCTGAAGAAGATATAATGATATATATATATACTCTATGTTATATATAATATATACATGAATTATTCATTTTAGTGAAAAAAAAGATAAAATAGCAGAAAACCAATTTAGTTTCTTCTAAGTTTCCTTTGAAAGTAATATATCTATAATAAATAGATGTGCTTAAAGATAACTATCAAGGGAATAATAAGAGTCTAATATTTGTCATAACCTGCTCTATACTGAGCTATACAATCATTTCTATTCACCACCTAGATGCAAGAAATTATATTTATTCTTTGTCATTTTATGAAGTTTTATTGGAACAAATGAGAATGTAGAACAAACTTTTATAAAAGTAAGTCCTGAAGCAAAAGAAATCCAAATTTTTATTAAATTTTTTCTGGTTTTTCAATTATACATACCTACAATTGCCACTATAACAAGAGTGATTGTTCATCAACTGTTTTTATATATTCTACTTTTAAATGCTGAATGCAAATTTTAAATTCGTCTTTAGTTTTAATTCATCATTTTTCTTACATCTACTGAATTATTAAAGTCTAATATTTCTTTAAAATTTGACAGTATGCAATATTTTCAAAATAAATTCTCAATTTGCATCTCCTTTACACTATATTTTAAAATGTTTTAGATCTAAAAATGCAGGTTAGATCTAATTAATATTTCATTTGTGTATTATGTACTTTCTTTTCTTCTTTCTGTACCTGCAGCTTGTCATTTTCTTTATGAACAGTATTTGGTAAAGTTTGACCTAAAAACATAATAAAATATGAAAGAATATTGTCACACAATATATAGCAAAATAATCTTTATTGTTACAAAATATTCTATAACCAAGTCCATTCTGTTGAATTTATTTATTTTCATCTTTGTAAATATATTATTTCCTCTTTCAATCTTGGAATTTTTGGACTTGATTGTAGGACATCATCTGCATATTCACGGTGTGACTTTATTTGTAAGGTTAATTTAACTGTCATTAAAGGTAAACTCCTGTGCTGTGTGCCTCTACATTTATTTCGTGATTGTGATACTTGTGAGAGAATTTCTCAGCTGGGTCCAAGAGAGCTAATCAGGGCAACATAGCATGAAGGACTGTGTGCATTGACCAGGATTACTAGCCCTATACATGGCTTATGTTTATTCCTCTCATTTTCCTTTCACCTCCTCAACCCTCCTCCTCATTCCCTTGGACCATTTCCCTCACCAAATGAAAAAAAATAAT
The DNA here is from genome assembly GCA_004027165.1 of Ctenomys sociabilis. Classification (NCBI taxonomy): domain Eukaryota; kingdom Metazoa; phylum Chordata; class Mammalia; order Rodentia; family Ctenomyidae; genus Ctenomys; species Ctenomys sociabilis. Next base: position 69,070 of record PVKA01001175.1, on the reverse strand, counting down.
TTTAAAAAGTCTCAATTTGATGTATGCTTTCATGAAATATAAGACTTCATTTTTACTACAACTTATTTGTAACCTCAAAATCAATAGTCATGACATTTTTGGTAGTCATTGAAAATCATGTAAATGCCAATCAACAAAAATTGCTGTTAGGTAATAAAATAGCCAAATGATGTAAAAATCTTGTTATTTAGTTACTGTTCACTTCATAATTAGTCCTTAGTTGTTTTCTATGTCAAGGAATAAATAATAAAAATTATTAACTAATTTCTACGATATAGGTTAGTAAGCCTACTTGGGCTATAGGAAAAATATACTTACAAATGTTTTGTAAATATCTTAGATTTATTAAAGGCAACTAATGTATCCATTTGGCAATTACAAAGTAAGATAGCTGTGCTTTTGCTCAAAAAGTAAACTTGCATTTTGATAGGCTAAGAAATAGAGATAAAAGTCATAACATATCAAGATTTATAATTAAGACCACTTATGAAGTAATTCTAAATAAAAATTTACTCTGGTGGATACTAATGACACACCAAAGACTAAACTAAGCCAAAATAGTTAAAACTACACAAAGTTTTGAAAAAGTGTATAAAAACTTCCACTTTGTATTTTATATTAGTACAGATTTATATTTTGTTGTCATTTTTTGAATCTTAAAATAGCTAGAAGGGCTGGCCAAATAGATCAGTGGATTAAAGCATCTGCAAGCAGGCTCAGGGGCTGGGGCTTTGATCCCCTGCCTGCCATGCCAGTCCTGCACCTGGGGCATGCTGAAATGGCAGTTGAGACTAGGCGTGGTGGTGAGTGCCTATAATCCCAGTTCTTGGGAGGCTGTAAACAGGCAGATCCCTAAGAGTTCAACCTAGTGAGACCCTGAACAACCTGTATAACCTTCCTTAAAAAACACATTAAATAAATAAGCTAGAACATCAAACTATAGGTAGTGTAAAAGGCATAAAAGCAATAAAAATGATAGAAATTTAATTACCTGTTAGTATATCCAGTACCTAGTTTCTGCTCTCTAAATGTCATTTCCCATGATAATGTCCCAAAGTTTTATTATAAATGTCCAATTGCAGGTCTTTGCAGGTTCCTGTCCAAGGTGAACCAAAGATCAGTTTATGTTGAGAGTTCCACAAGCCAAATGAAGATATGTACCCAGACCTGCAGTATGTACAAAACAAGGCAATCCCGTATCTGCTTGAAAAGCTTCCAAAATGTAAATGTGCGAGAGTTCAGGATGATAAGTAGAGAGAAATGTTCATTTTTTGCCATTTTGAAATCCATAGTTCTATAGTCATCCTTTATTTGAAATAATTTTCTTAATCTTGAACATTATATCATTCTACATCTGAGTTTCTAAGAAGTTGATAATAAACTGATATAACAACAGTAAGAAGTTTCTTTTCATCTTTTTAGATACTGTCTTTTAGTTTTCTGAACTACAAATGTGTAAGTAATCTGAGTACTTAACATAAAGCAATCTTTTTCCAGAATATCCTTAACATTCTCAATATGATTCATAATAGTTGGCATTCCATTTAATATTTCTATTCTTAGATGGTATAAAATTTTAAAAAGTAGGAGACTTATCTTGGAAATGACCTTTATTTTATAAAATCTACTTATTCTGACCAACCAGCTAATTTTTCAAAAATATGTTTCTAGATGTTCCCTTGGTGTGAAGTAATTAGTACTGAAAGGTTTCATAAACTGTGAAGAAGAAATTAAGCCCCAAAGTTTTATTTGTGAAAGCAAAAACTATTTCCTAGTATTGCATTAAGAGTCACCCATAATTTAGATCCATAGGCAGTCTCTCCAGCTCCTCTAACTTCATTTGTTGCCTTTATCTCCACACATGAATTGGCTCCGCGTCAGTGATCACTGCTTTTGTTTTCTTTGCCATGGTTGGAGAATGGATGCCTCTCTATCAGTGCCTTCTTGCTTTCTGAAGTGTGCAACAGACTCTTAATTACACATAGTACTCCTGAGATCAAGCTGTAAAAGTTTATAGGATTTAATGGAACCCTTAGGAAGAACAGATTGGAAATAATTACATAATCCAGAGAGTAACGTAAACCTGCTACTAGATGTAGATATTTCAAAGCCTTCTGGTCCAGATGTACATTTGGGAGTTCTGAGAGTATATTCCACATTTGTTCCTTAACTGCTTACAGGTAGTAAACCAAAGTTTTACTTCACAATAAAAAGCAAATAGTGTTTTGTCTAGTTATATTTCTGTGTTGGCCAGAATATTTATTTCATTCTATTTTATTTACTCTTCTTTAAATTATACATATCCAGTCTTCGCAAGCCCTATAAAATTAGAATCAATTTCTTAGTATATTTTTCATTTGCTACCTATTTTGATAGATAGCTGTCCAATAAACAATTGCAAAAGGAAAGTATCAACCAAGGCCAATTTGTTGTTATCATGAGCACAATGAATACTGGTACTGATTTGTGCTGTTTGCCTAAACTTGGCTGAGTCCTCTAGAAGTGACATGGCCAACTGGTAGGTAAGTGTAGAAGTAGATTCCTCTGGATTGTGCTGGGATTATTTTTATCTGTTTCCATTAGTTTTTCCAAAATCCTGAGAACACTAAAGTTACTATTATGGCTGAGCATTGTAGCCAGGGTTTGCAGCAGAGTAACACAATACAGGACACATAAATTATAACATTGGTTTATAGTAGTCATCCAAATAATCAAATTCAAAAGACAGTGAGGAAAATTTTCTACACACTAAAGACCAAAACAGCCAAGATGAGGGCCCAGATCCCATGGCAGTGTTCTGCCTGGGTCCAGCTGAAGAACTATAGCCTGTAACAACGCCTCCCCCTACAAATCCAAGAAGAGACTAAGAGCCCACAACAGTGTCCCATGCAGGCCTGTTTCAAGGTCTGCACTGGGAAGGTCTAAAGGTCAGTAGTGGAAACTAGAAAGTGTGTGCCAATAGAAGAAAGATCTGTGGCAGCAGGCTGAGGGACCACCACTGCAGCCAGAAAGTGACAGCCAACATAAGGACCAGAGCTGCCCTGAAAAGTGCTACAGCCATACTCGGAGACAGTGAAGTCCTGAGCTCTTCTGATAATGAGAACAGCAGAGCCCTTATCCGGAAAACCAGTATGACATGCTTCTGCAGGAGACTGAGTACAGCACTTTCTATTCCAACATCAGAAACCGATGCACAAAGTAAGGACCAGAGCTCCCCCAAAGTGAACTGTAGCTGTTCTCAGCAACAACAGGTTCTGAACACCTCTGACAATGAGAACAGCTGAGTTCATCAGGAAAGCCAGCATGACAAATTCTTCATGAGATCCAACCATCCAGGAGAACTAATAGTTCTCTAACAATCTTTCTTCTCCAGTTCCCTTATGCTGTGGACATAGTCCTCAGGTGGGTCTTCCACACCCAGCACAGCTGGTTCAGTTCAGCTAGGTTAAAAGTTAACCACTAGCTATGTTTGAGGCTATGACAGGTTGTTTGCAAATATAGTTCTAGTAACTTCTTCCTTTTATGCACCTTTATGTATGTGTGTGTGTGTGTGTGTGTGTGTGTGTGTGTGTGTGTGTACATGTATATGTGAAAATATGTATTTTTGCTACAATTGAAAGGATGGTCTTATTCATGCTAAGGATAGATTCTAACCCTGAGCTACACCCGTGGCTGGTTATTTTGTCACTCTGCCCAATAAGAGATGCTATCTACTTTTTCCTTTGCTTTGCATTGATATATTGTGACAAAAATACAATAGAATACATTATGCCATGTTTGAGACCCAGGTATTAGGAAAATTGACCTGGGTCATGGAACTGCCACATAAGAAGTCTTGCCACCATGCTAGACAGAATGCATGCAAAAAGGTCTGAAGAGATGTGGAGGAGAAGCACTGCACGGAACACATCCAGTGATCCTCATTAACTCAAAAGGTGAATGTCGGAAGGTGTCAGACCTTCAAGACCACACCAGCTTATAGCAGCATACCACCAAATGGCCTAAGTTGACAGCAGATGAACATAATGGTTCTTATACTGAAGACCACCTCAAATTTCTTGCCAAAATTTTATGATCATTAAAAAAGACTTTTTTCTTTACACCATTGTGACTGAGGTTATTTTCTATTCTTCCATAGAATATTTTGCCAATTACTTTTCAAGCCTTCTTTTTAAATGTTATTTTCTTTCTTATGACAATTTTACTCCATCTAACAAAACAGCCAATACATTAGAATCTAACATCTAACATTTTGTATTTGCACCTGAGCATAAAATGTGCTTTACTGAATTGTGAGTTTTTGATATTTTTATTTGAAGTATTTTGATTAACTGCAAATTATTTGAGAAGTGTCCATTTATATTTCGTTTCAGTATGGAGAATAATCTATAATTTAAACATATAAAGTTCTTGGAATGAAATACAGCGACATTGGAAAATTTTTGAGGAAAAAAATTTTTTTTTGGTGGAACCGGGAATTGAACTCAGGCCCTTGCACTTTCCAGGGAAGTGCTTATTTCACTGAGCCATCTACCTGGCCCAAAATTTGGACTTTCTTTTTTTTTTTTTTTTGGCGGAACTGGGGATTGAACTCAGACCATTGCACTTGCCAAGGAAGTGCTTATTCCACTGAGCCATGTCCCTAGCCCCCATTTGAGGAAAATTTGAAAGAGACAAGCATGAACTCTGCTCTCTTTGGCTGCAAAAATTATGTGTGTGGCTTAATTCAATATTTAAACAGGCTTATTTCTTTTTTTTTTTTTTTTTTTTTTTTTGTCTTTTTGAGACAGGGTCTCACTATGCAGTTGAGGCTGGCCTCGAGCTCACTTTGTAGCTCAGGCTGGTCTCGAACTCACAACAATCCTCCTGTCTCACCCTCCCTAGTGCTGGGATTACAGGCATGCGCCACCACGCCCGGCTCAGGCTTATTTCTTATATTGTGTTAGTGATTTTGTTTTTATCCTTCATAAATTATGATATATGCATGATAAAAATTATCAACATTAGTATAAACAAATTTCATTGTTGAAATCATATATATACACATATATATTACTATATTTGCATACCATGTTTTATCTTATTTTGGCTTGGGGTCATATTTTTTTTGTACTAGGAAATGAACTCAGACCTTGCACTTGCCAGGCAGGTGCGGTGCAGCTGAGCTGCATTATGGCCTTGCATATCCCTTTTGACTAAGTATTCTGACTAAATTTTATCCTTTAGGCCTCATGCTGCATTATTTTCCTCTTAAAAATATCTCACTACATTATTTTCTATATCAATTTATTTTGTTTAAATTTACACCTACAAATTTACACTTCTACTTTCTTTTTAAATATCCATATTTTAAAATTTTGGATATTATTTTATCATAATTATGTTTAAATCTATCTTGCTATTTGATTTCTACTTGTTCATCACTCACATTGCCATCATTTCTATTAATATTTTGTTATAATTTATGTGTATTTTCCTGCTTTTTTTTTTTTCTTTTTTGGTACTAAGGATAGACTGCAATACCTTTTGCTTGTCAAGTAGGCACTTGTGCCCCTGAGCGATATCACCAGCCCTAATTTATGTATCTCATAAATATACATGTTTTCTGCTTACATGTAATACTAAATTTTCAGTTGACTAAACTCAAAGTATGAATAATCTGTAAATTTCTTTTCATCTTCTGGTTAACTGATTGTAACTTCTTTGTTGTTATTTTTTGAACAGAAATGATTATGTTCCTCTAGGAGATGATATATATTTTCAATGTTTTTGTTTTGTCTGAATAGCCATAGTGCTATCCTTAATGGTGGGCTTTATTATAGTGTCACCATATAGTATTGCATTAAAAATCAGTCAGTAATGTATGGTGAGTTTTGCCACTAGGAATTGAATCCAGAATCTTTGCACTCAAGTTCATCCTTACATCGCCACATCCCCAGGTCAACTTTTCCTTTTTTTAGACAGAATAGCCAGCACCTTGTGATCCTCCTTCCTCAACCTTCCAAAGTACTGGGATTGCAAATTTGTACCAGCGCACCCAGTTTAATTCACAAAACCTTTTACCCTAGGTCTGGGTGGTCCTTCTCTTTGGTGTCTTCCTCTGCATTTTTTTTTTTTCCTCCATACAGCAATATCCATTCACCTCTTTGGTTTTATTTCCCATGGGAGTACCAGGTCACATTCTCCAGGAACACTCATGGCTACTGCATGGCTTACTTCCTCTGCCTCTAAAGTCATGCCTGCATTGTCTGTTAATTTTATTGCTATTTTATATGATATCAAACTTTTATATTCATCTTAAAGCTGTGTATTCTGTAAAATGAGACTCAATGATTAGTAATGTTAGATTGGAGAAGTTGAATGGGTTGATGCACATGCGAAACCTTCCTGGACGTAACTGTGGTGACTTACTTTATGTACTCATTTGACTAAGAAAACAGACAGCGAGATATCTGTAAAACCTTAAATATTAAGTATGCTGGTGAGGGACTTTCATGAAGAAATTAATATTTCAGCCTGTATACACTGTAGGAAGCTCTCCAGAGTAAGTGGGCATCTTACGATGTATTAAGGGATCAAATAGAACAAAAAGACAGGAGGAAGCATTCTTTCTAGAGTGGGATACCTACCCTTTCCTGTCTTCAGACTTCATGAGCTTTGCACACGTACACCGGGACTTCCACCACTGGCTTCCCCAGTTCTCAGGTCTTTGGGGTTGAAGTGGCACTGTATGACCAGCTCTTCTGTACCTCCAGCTTGACATTGGTAGCAAGGGTATATCATGTGATTTCTCAGCTTCCAAACTCTAAGAAAGAAACTCTAAGAGTTTATGCATCATGAACTCAATTCTACTCTATTAATCTCTCACTGCCTCTGTCTCTGTCTCTGTCTCTCTCTCTCCCTCTCTCCCTCTCTCTCTCTCTCTCTCTCTCTTTCTGTGTGTGTGAGACACACCCACTCAACCATTAGTCCTACCAGTTCCATTTCTTAAGGAACCCTGAATGCTATAAAGTTGATATTGTGGTGGTTAACATTATGTACCCACTTCACAGAGTTAATGGATGCTTATATCCCTGTAAAAATATTAATTAAATACGTTGTTGCAGAAACAAAATTACTGCTGTCTGTGTTTTTTAAATTGCTATTTGTAACAGGTAGTCTCAAAGATAGCTTTATCTTTTTTATATTTTATTAGTAAATGTCAGCAGTACATAGTGACTACAGATGGTTTTCAACTACCCTAGCCCTGAAGTGCTATCACTTTTTCTTGGAGCAAGTACAATTTTGTGAACAGCCCAATGGAGAGGTCATGTAACAAGGAAATACATCTGAATAATAACAGAGATATCTTCAGGTCAGGTTGTGAGTTTGGAATTATATATTCTCTCAGTTGAAGCATAACATAATTACAACTCTGACTGACACCTCAGCTGCACCACCTCGAAGTGACTGAGAATCAGGACCAGGACCAGCACCTAAGTCACACACAAATCCTTGATTCAAAAATCTGTGAAATCATAATACCATTTTCAGTCATTTGTTTTGAGCAATAGATTAGCATTTTTTTGGTTTATTTTGATACCCTCTTATTTTTTTATTTTTTTAATTTATTGAACTACAAATGTCAATCAGACAGTTTCAAGACACCTTAACCATACAGATTTGATAAATTAATATTGCAAACTGTTTTCATAATGTTTTGGTATTATACAAGGTAAATACATGATATTATATTTACAGATATTATTTTAGCAGGTATCTCTTATCAGTGAATTAAGAGTGTAGCTGCTTACTTATTTTTTATACCTGAATTATATCAAAAATTCAATAATTATTTTCCTAGTGGATGACCGTAGTACTAGAAGCCGGCATAATATCCTGTCCAACCACCATTAGTGCAGATCTTGCCTCTCATAGAATTATGTAGAAGCATAGCGTTATCTATCCCAACTGTACTGTCTATACACACACATCATGATTTTTTCTTTCTATACCCCTTCCTTTGTCTACACCTGTCAAAGGTGGGCACTCCATTGACATTCAACTAACTTAGGTGCTTAAACTCGACACCACAATCCAACACAGTCCAGCATTCTACAACAATAGCGAGTTATTCAAAGAAATTGTCGACCATAGCCATTTACAGCTCAGCTTAATATTATGGCCCCACAATGTATTCTTCATTTTTATACTTTTCTGCTGGATGGTTAAGACCTAGATAGATCAAGACTTATATACCAAAACATGTACTTTATGTTTTTTATGTGGTCAGTGAAGTCCTCTCAGGGTTATCTTGTAGTCCTGTAAATTATTCTGTAGATCCTTTGTCTGTGTCATCCATGTGGATGAGTCACGGCCAATGCTTGACCAGTTTGCTCTCTGTGAGAGCTTGAGAGAAAGTTTTCTCTTCATGTGACTCTCCTCAGGCACACTTCAGAACTTCAATCTCTTTCCTCTGTGGCTCCATAATCTCCTTGTTCAGAAAATTTGAGCTCATCTGAGTTTCATGATGTTGCAATACAGGTTCTCCTATGTCCTGAGTCTTCACTGACCTTGAAAGGCTAGGGCCAAAATGTTGGCTGCCCTTGTGGCTCTTGTATTTCTCCAACTCTGACTTGTGATCTTAGGTTGTTAACCATCCAGAAGAAAAGCTGATTAGTATCCTGCAGCATATGTCATTCACTTTGCCTTATCTGACTCAATTGATTTTACTTGTTGTACGCTACCTTTTGTATTTCTGCTTCTCACTTGTTAAACTAAGGAGACTATACAATATTTACACATGTGTGTCTGGTTTATTTCACTTATGAGTATATGTTCAAGTGGCATCCACTTCAGTATAAATGCTTCAAACTTGTCATTCTTAATAACTGAGTAATACTCCATTATAGAGAAATACCACATCTTTTTCAACCATTCCTCATGTGATGGACATCTTGGTTGTTTCCAAGATTTTGCTATCACACATTGCACTGCTATAAACATAGGTACACATATAAATTGATAATTTCCTATCTGAATCTGATAAAAGATATATCTTTATGAAACAAATACATGTTGAAAAGTGAGCAGAAAGTCTATACAGTGCGTGACTTTTGTTTATTTTCAGTGAGAAAACTTCTATTTTTGATTGATGCTAGAAAGATCTTGTTCTGAAATGAAAGAACATTCTGGCAAGTCAGCCTAAAGAATTTACTCTTATTCTATATCTTTATTAGGTTTTGTTTCAGTAGTCATAAAAGACAGACAGAGATACAGAAGATACTTCTGTATTCTGCATGTGTTACACAGTTTACAGTATCATAGTAAATAATGTTCAGTAGAAACATTATTGAACCCGTATCAATATTCTGTGTGTTAACTAACCAAGTGGCATCATTTGTTCATTCGTAGTAGTTCATAGTTATGAATTAACTGTACATAAAAGTTACAATGCCTAAAATAATTTCATTTTTATATGCAGGCAATTCATATTTCTTTATGCCCTTAAACATGTATATTTCATAAGATTCCTTTCAAAATCTCTACAACAAAATATCATATTTCTAAATCCAATTTCAGAAAAAAGCCAAAAATTGGAAACATTGTGATAATTCAAAGGCAGCATTGAAACTGTTAACTTTCCAGAAACGAAAAAATTATCTTTCAAAATAATTATATTTTCACTAAATGAGTGTTGCTATGTAGTACTTAATAGTTTTGTAATAGTAAACCTCAGTTACTGTTTTATTTTGCACCAGGATATAAAGAAGCATGTGTTTTTAAAACACCATTGTAAGAAACTAACCTTTACTAGTTAACTGGATTCATTATCTGACAAGCTGAAATATTCCATCACATAGTCTCTAAATTACAATGAACATTTTCTGCTAAAAATGAAGGATATTTAAACTGATCAATAATGTAGCACTTCCTTCTACTTTCTATTAAGTCTTTTTATCTTCTCTGATTAATGAGATTGAGGTTAATAAGACATAGAGAATCAGAGTATTTAAAGTTGACACCACTTAAAGAACTAGCAGTAGAAGTACCTAATACTCTAAAATTTAAATTAATATTTAGAAAAGGGGAGATAAAAATGAAAACTCTCTTGTGTCAAACTATGCTTGATAATCCTGTTCATATGAAATTCAACTCTGTTCAGGTATATGAACAAAGATAAATAAAACTTATTGCCTAATGCAGGGCTTTTCCCGGTATAGTCAAAGAATTCTCATTACCTTGTCCATTTATTCACTTTGTATTTGTGAAGTTTATTTGTGTCATTGGTTTTGCCTATGTTTCTTGTAAAAATACCTCATTCACTAATTAAAATATAAGCTTCTGAAGACAGGAGCTTTTGTCTTTCTCAGCAGTTTTAATCAGTATATAGGGTAATCCCTGACATGAAGCCACTGCTGTTTTGCCCAACTGAATAAGGTTTTAAGAATTTCTTTTAACTCTTTTATTTTTAAGACATTTTTATGTAAAATGCTCAGTGTTATATGGATTGAATTTTTCATAAATTTGATTTAAGGGTGCAATGTCTTTCTAATCAATGATAAAGAAGTAGATTTATAAATAATGGATAAGCTCTCTTTGAGATTTTACTCTGATGAAGTTCACTGTTCCTCATAGCATACTAGATAACCAGACATTTTTAAAATAAATTAAAACTTGAATAAATTGTATTACCCTACATTCTCAACATGACCATGGGTAGATAAAACTGACTTTGATCTGTGTATCATTTTCCAGATTTAAGTTATCCTACTTAGCTGTGTGACTTCAGTCCAACATTTTAATTCATTCTATTCAGTTTCACTTTTAAAAATAGCATCAAATAAACATTTGTGATTCTTCTTTTATTTGTAAGCTTATATGGCATATCTTGTATTGTTGGAGGATTCATAGATTCTTAGAGAGAGGGTTTAAAACAGTTGATGGCACCTTTGTGTCTATCCTTTCTATTAATATTAATTTAGTAATGATGATAGCTTAATTTGCAAAACATAATAGTTTTTAGACATAGAATAACTGGCCTGGGAGAGCAAATATATTTGTCAAGAAAGAAGTGGGCTTAAATTGCATTAGTGCCTCTAGTGACAGACAGAGTTGCTACTAAACAATTTCTTGAGACAAACTATAGGCAAGTCAATTTGGACTTTTGTAACATTTTGAAGTATAAAGACTCTGATTTCGTGATTACGTATAAGTTAAGGGTAACCAGTACATCAGTGCTTATGTGAATAAGTCGCTGTTTTAGTTACTATAGTTTGTAGTATGTTTTAATGCCAGGTGTGTGATGTTACCAGTTATTTTTTGTTTGATTTTTTTTTTCCTTTCCAGGATTGTGTATGCGACAAAGTGTCTTATGTGGTTCCATACATTTTAAGATATATTTTTTTCTTTTTTCTATTAGTAATGCCTGTGACACTCAGGTGTAGTTACATTAAACCTCTACTTTGCTTGGGCAATGCAGAAATTTTTAACACTACTAAATTTTTCCTTCCATGAATATGGGGTATCTTTGTGATTTTTGTGCCTTTTAAAATTTCTTTCATCAATAACTTTACTGTTTCATATACAGATTATTCACTTCCTTGTTACATTTAGATTTAGTTAGTGGACTTTTTTTTCTGTACTTACGAATGGGATGGATGTTTTTGATTTAATTCTCCCAAAGTTCACTTTTAAACTGTAAGCATGACACCAATTTATAGTAACTGAGAAAAGTGTTCTAAGTTGTACTAAAACATAGTTACAGAAGAGGAATTAATCTTAATATTGTATAACAGTGTGGTGATGGTAGTTCATAATAATTTATTGTACATTTACTTTTGAAAACCTAGAAGGAAGAATTCCAATGTTTCCACAGATAGTAATGCTAATTACCTTATTTTGATCATTTTCACATTGAATACTTGTGTTATAATACTATACAAATGAGTAGGGTGGTATGTCAAAGAAAAAGGTAAAAGAAAATACTGTAATTACTATATCTATTGTCTTTAATGATAACATATCTTGACTTGGGATATTCTTGTTGTTCAGGTGGTAAGGCAATCCTTTTTCTGATGCCATTTTTTTTTCTTAAAAATGAATAATTTTCAATGAAATACACAAAACACTGACAGTCATAGAAGCAGATTATTATATTTTTTTTTTTTTTTTTTTTTTTTGGCAGAACTGGGGATTGAACTCAGGCCCTTGTGCTTGCCAGGGAAGCGCTTATTCCACTGAGCCATCTCCCCGGCCCAGAAGCAGATTATTAAAACTATCAAACTACAGTCAAAAATATTTTGTGGAAATGGCAATATACAACTTTTGTTTATATTTCCTTATACCTTTTGTAACTGCTATTTTTTCTTTTTAATTCCTCCTAACTATATCCTGACACCCATTGACAAGCCTTTCCCTTCCCTCTCCTGAACTCTATACTTTTGCTAGCCACCATTCTTCTGTCATATTCTGAGGTTTGAACATCTGAGTGCAGTCACGAAATATTTGCCTGCCTGTGCCTGGCTTATGTTATTTACAGTGGTGATTTACACTTTCACCCATGTTGACAAGAGCCCATTATTTTTTATGGCCAAATACTAGTTTGCTGCCCTTATGCAGCACATTTTCTTCATCTTTTCATCTGCTAATAGATATTTGGATTGATTATTCATTCAAGTCTGAAAGGTAGTCAGTTATATTCATATCTTGGCCATTCCAAAAATGGCTTTCTGCATTTTTCATGCATAACATGTATCCACTTTTTTTTTTTAAATCTCAGAACTCATTTATACTTGAAGAATATTTAATAATCAAAAATAGTCTTTGGACTGTATGCACTGAACTTAATGGTTATGTATCAATGTCAATATTGGTATACATTTCACAGTGGTAGCATTGATTCACATTGTTTCAAATCCCATTCATTATTTTTGTGTCTGTTGAGAATGGCTGGATTCTCACAACTGCTCTATATCCACTCTGGAAATGTCATTCATCATGTAGTAGCTGAAAAATCTCCACTTCTACTCATGAGCTGAGGACTGTGAAAGAGCAAATAATTTCTTAGCATTCTAAAAATATTTACCTCATAGTCTTTGGAAAATATCTCAGGACAGACCTGTTATGATAAATAAATCTCTCAATTATAAAACCAGATTATTCATAGGATGATGGTATAAATTTATAATCTCATTACCAGTTTGTAAGAATTCTTGTTTGATTTTCTTCCAAATAGATTTTTTAATACATTTTCTAAATTTTAATAAGTATGATACATCATAAAGTGATAATTCTCGTGCTTATGAGATTTCTATTTTTCTGATTAGTAAGAAAGGTCATAAGATTTTCTAAAGAAAGTATTATACTAAGTCTCTGGCTATTTTTTCTCTTGAATGGTTTATCTTTGCCTCTTATGTTAGTAGGATCTAATTACTCTTAACATGGAAATCACTGTGGGGATTCTTCAAAAAGCTAGGAGTAGAGGGAGGTCCCATTCAAGCCAACTATTCCCTTGAGTATTATTCCAAAAGAACTGAAAAATCATACCACTGTGATATATGTGCACCTATGTTTCTAGCAGCACACTTTGCCATAGCCAAATGATGGAGACAAGCCCAAATGCCCCTCAACTGAGGAATGAATAAAAAAAGATGTGAGATTAAATAACTTTCTATGTAGTCTCTTTGCAATATCCTCTTGGGTTTCTTAGGTACATTGTAATTTCTCATTTCATCTATTTCATGAGTATTGAAAAATTCTCAAGCATTTATTCAAGCATTAGATCTATTTTTATACTATTATATTATCTAGATATTAATTACTTATGTAGAAAACATTCATTGTTTTTATAATTATGAAAACAATATGCAATATATTAATTATTGAATCTGTCCTGTTAATTTGATTTGAACCTGTCTTATTGCTGTTTGTTCTTCAATAGAATAAAAAAGAAAAGAGAAACGATTTCAATCACATTGGACTTTTTCAGATACATAGCTTCCATTTATTTAGGGGATGCTCTTTTGATTTCATCAAAACCCACCAGATTCTGCTCAGCCTCCTACCAACATCTTAAAATTGGAATGTTTCAACATCATCAACACCTTCCCTTTAATTTCAGGTGGAGCTTAGCTTTCACTCCTGAGCCATTCATTTGAGGATTATTATATAAGAAAGAACCCTCTATGTCCTTACATACACTGTACTTTGAAAGTACTTTTGTCTCAATTTTTATGCTATGTATCCTAATACTATGTATAAATACCTACTCTTAAATTTTAGAAAATTAGCTTTTATAGTGATAGTGTAAGCTATCACTATATGTGATAGGAATGCTTCTTTAAATATTACATGTAGGGATTGATCTAGTGATCTTAAAATGAAGATCCTGTTTTAGGTTCCCTAGATGGGGCCTGAGATTCTATAGTTCAAAGAGCTTTCAGCCAATTCTAATATTGTAGGTCCACAGATTATTTTGACTGTCAATTTTTAATATAAAAATATATATTGTGTGCCCATCACTACAAATATTATTAACTGCTACATGTATAGTTTTATGCTTTTCTTATTAAAATATTTGAGGTAGATGTTTCTTAAGAAAAGCTATGTGCATATATATATATATATATATATATATATATATATATATATATATATATATATATATGTTTCAATTGTTCTAAGATCTTCTTTTAGAGAAGATCTTCACTAATAGAATGAAAGAAGTCAAAACCAAATTTGGACATGTTAGGAAAAATATTGCGGTTGAAATAAGACTTCAACACAATGGATGATAAAATCTCTATCTGGACTTTGTTCTTAGTCAGCTGGAGTATACTGGGTAGTTCTCAAAGAACAGAGAGAGTGAGAGACCAACAGATCTTCAAGGGCTATAAGTACAAATAGCTATTAAGGCCATGTTATAATGAGATCAATAAAATTCCTGCTGCTACTATAAAATCCCAACACCTGCTTTGTGGGTCTGGATAAGTAGAAATCTGGTACTTCCAGAAATTTCAATGATAAGGAACAATTAGTTAGAATGATGCTTGGACTAAAACCAAACACCTGGCAATGGTAAAACTAGACTTATTCAGTCTCAAGAGAATGAGAAAATTAAGACAGTCATTGGATAAGCAGCAGGAAATACTTTAATTTGCTGTGGCTCTCCTTCTTTTATTTGGGAATTAAGGATTGTATTAGAAGATCACGTTCTTCTTCCCCTGATGTTTTAGAAAAAGACCATGTGTTGCAACAAAACAGTCTGCTATTTTAGAGGTGATTCCATGTTTCATACTGCTGATGTGTAGAACCACTTAGATGGTGTTCACATTTGTTTATCTTTCTATCAGTCCTCTGAACCAAACCAAACCAAGTCCAGCCAAAGCCACCATGGCTTCTTCCTGGCTTATGCTGATGACACTGGCATGATTTTGAAGCCTATTACTTGAAAAGGATATGTTGGTATAAAGATACTCCATGAAGTTGGCATGGCTTGGTCACTACTCTGAAGAATAAGTTATTTCAGGCTACACAAAGTTGGATTTATTTACCCACATTCTTGCCATATATTACTGGAAAATCTTACAGAGGAGAGGTTAGCCAAGTTTTAAAATGTGTGGGTCCTCATATTTCCCAGTCACCTGTTGTATGAATGTCTATTACTACATGACATCTTACCTTAAAATTAGTGACTTAAATAAGAAATTATTTAATTTATCAATTTAATTATTTAATTTATTATTTAATTCTATTTAATTTGTTTACTCATGAATGTGAATAAGCTGTTTGGAGCAATCATAGTAGGACAAGACTTACTATCACCTGGAATAAAGTACGTGCATGCAGTTATTGGACATGTCCTCTGACTGTCTGCCCCGTGGTGCTTCCAGTGCAGATAGTTGTTTGCTGAGTCAAGGAGCTCCAGAAGGCACTCTTGAGCTTCAGATCAGAAATGTAAGGTGACAATATCCAACCTGGAATTTGCTTGAGTTGTTGATATTATCTTGCTAAAAGTCAGACAGTTGAAGCATAGATGCAGTGTGTGGAAAGAGATCACACAAAACATGAATACAAGCAAAAATAATCCATTCATGACTATTACTTCATTTTATTTATTTATATTGTATACCCACAGCAAAAACAAAAGTGGATATTAACTGAACATGAATACAATGCATAGTGCTTAATTGGGTTATTATGTTTATCTCCTTGAATATTTATTACTTACTTGTGGCAAAGTCTTTTACAATTCATTTTTCTATCTTTTTTGAAATGTACAGTATAGAATTATTATATAGTCACTGTACTAAGTCACAGTACGGTGGCTTGCTCCTGTTTAACCACAACATGGTTTCCATCCATCATTCTGTATAGCCACTCATTCCATCCATTGTCCCTGTCCTCTGGGAGTTATTGTTCTGTCTTACTCCTCTATTGTATCTACATTTTTCGATTTCACATAAGTAAGGATATGCAGTATTTGCATTTCTATGCTTTCATTTGACATAGTTATCTCCAGTTCCACCCATGTTGTTACAGATGACAGGATTTCATTATTTATATCTGAATAGTATTCCATTACGTAAGTGTACTGTGTTTTATTCATTGCTCAACTGAATTATTTCTACTTCTTGGCTATTGTGCATAGTTCCAAATACACACAAGAGTGCAGAATTTTCTTGGACATACTGATTTTCCATCCTTTGAATACATATGCAGTTGTGAAATTGCTGGATCTTATTTATGGTAGTTCTTTTGAGGACACTCCATGGCTTAGTTGCTTTTCTCTTTGCCAAGACAAAAATACCCAAAAACCTAAAGTTAAAGCAGAAAAGGTTTACTTTATCTCACAAGGCTTAGAAGTTTCATGCACAATTGACTTGTTCTAAGGCAGGAGGTGGCAAGACTGAGGCACATTCCAGAGGAGAAATAATTCATGGCAGGCAGGAGACAGAGGGCAAGAGGTACTAGGCTACAAGGGAGCTATGAGTACAAAGCTTATTTTCTCCTTTATATTTATCCAGGCCATCCAGGTTAGGGTGGATGGCAAAGCAATCAGTGGACTAATTTATTTATGACACATCCTAGATCCACCCACCTCTGCTTAAGTTCCACGTCTTAGTGCATGAGATGTTGTGGGGACATCTAGACAGAAGCCATGACATGCAACATTTTTCTCTATAACAGCTGACATAGTTTGCATTTTC
Source organism: Ctenomys sociabilis (assembly GCA_004027165.1). Taxonomy (NCBI): domain Eukaryota; kingdom Metazoa; phylum Chordata; class Mammalia; order Rodentia; family Ctenomyidae; genus Ctenomys; species Ctenomys sociabilis. The sequence goes on along the minus strand of PVKA01001175.1, from coordinate 51,881 downwards.
TGACGAAGAATTATAAAGGTTCCTCTATGGTCAGCTTTCCCTTCCTCGAATGAAATGATTGACATTATTCAGAGGAAGAAAATTTTATCTGGAGCTTTAGTCCATGGTTAACTCATTGGGAGAAGCATCATGATCAGGTGTGGTGAATGAAATCAAACACTTTATGACGGCTGAGAAATAAAGCCAGAGAGAAAATCGTATCCAAAATCATATCCCAAATGCCACACCTCCCCCAACAGATTGAACCCCACCTTTTTTTTTTTTGGTGGAACTTGGGATTGATCTCAGGCCCTTACACTTGCCAGACAAGTGCTTATTCTACTGAACTATCTCCCTGGCCACAAAGGTTGTGTGTGCAGTTGCCTTGTTTGTTTTGGGTCTTTTTAGATGTTACTGTATTTTTTTGGTTGAATTGTTTTTTTAGGAGAGGTTTATTTATTTATTTATTTATTTTTTGTTTTTGGTGCCAAGGACTGAACACAGGGCTACCAGCTTGCTAGGCAAGCATTCTATTGCTGAGCCAAGTCCCTAGCCCCACCCCCACTTTTTAAGAGTAATTTCAACTATAAACATAATTTGTCCCCTGAGAAGTAGCATTCCCACAATCCAAATTTTTTCATTGTTTTTGGTTGTTACAAGGTCTCATTACACAGCTAAAACTCATAGTGATCCTCCTGTTTTCAGCCTCCCCAGTGATGGGATTATAGGTGTGCACCACTAAACTGTGGCTGGCTCAGCGTGCCCTAGGGGCAGGGCTGGTATGGTATGTGGTACACTTGCCTAAGCTTACCTAAGCAGACATTGTAGTCACTGTGCTATCTCCCTGGCTCCCTTTGTTTGAATTGTTTTTTAGGAAACATTTATTTGTTTCTTTTAGGTGCTGAGGACAGAAGCCAGGGCTTCCAGCTTGCTAGGCAAGCATTTTACCACTGAGCCAAATCCCCAGCCCCCAAATGTCTTAATCTAATTAAGTTGAACCCTTAACTAGCATAGTTGCTTGTTCTCCACAATCTCAATAGTATTTGTTATCTTGTAGTCTTTTGGATTAGTCATTTTTATTGACTGTGACTTTGATTTGCACTTAATCTGATGATTAGTGATGTTGAGCACTTTATACCTGTTGGACATTTTAAAAAATAAATCTATTTCAATGAATTAGCTTTTTACTTAGCTTATTATTAAATTTTTAGAGTTCTTCTTATGTTTTGTATATCAGTCTCCTAGCAGATGCATACTATTCAATTCTCTGGAAATCCTGAAGCATTTCTCCGTGTTTCTTCCTAGTAGTTTCACAGATTTGCATCTTTTATAAAAGTATCTTAACACATAATGAGTTGACTTTTTAATTTGTGAAAGACAAGGGTGATTCTGTCTGCACATGTAGACATGCAGTGGTCCTACAATGTCTCCATTTATGTGTTTTTCAAGAGTCATTAAAATTCCTTTTAGGGGTTGGGGAGATTTTTCAGTGTAATAAATGCTTCCCTTGCAAGTGTGAGGTCCTGAGTTCAATCCCAGTTCTGAAAAAAAAAAAAATTCTTTTTGCTTTTTATTTGAGATATTGATGGTTCAAAAGGAAATTGTTTAATTTTGATTTTTAAATTTTTAAGTCCTTTTTTGTTGCTTATTTCTTGTTTTGCTGCATTTTGTTCAGAACATATCTTGATATTATTTAATTTTTTAAATGTATTGAGCCTCATTTTGTGCCATGTTCCATGCACTGATAAGAAATGACATGTGTTTAGCAGCTGTTAGACAGTGAGGTTTGTATATTCCTGTCCACTTTTTCTGGGCTGTGCTATTGCATATACAGCTATTAATTGACTATCTGGGTGATCTATCTGTCTGTTGCTGAAGTGAAGTGTAATAGGCTATAATTATTCTTTTATTATAGTCATTCTCTCTTACTAGGTTTATATTGGGTTTTTTTATTTGTACTGGTTGTAGAGTTACTTAATGGTTTAAATTTGCCCTTTTTTATTCTTTGTGTTTTGGATTGAACTCAGGACATTTCTCTTGCTAGGCAGATGCTTAGGCCACTGAGCCATCTCCCTGAACTTATGTTTGCTCTGTCCTTTTGTCATTGCAGAAGAACCTTCTTTCTTGAATATATATTTTTTGTCTATTTAGGACATAGTCTACAGAGCATAGAGGGTCTCACTACATAGATCAGACTCATAGTGGTTTTCCTGTTTGCAGCCTCCCAAGCACTGGGATTACAGGTGCAGGCCACCATGCCCAGTGTCAATCATAGTATCAGCATGCTCCGCAGGCAGGGCTGTTACCTCACACTGAGGACTGAACCCTTCCACTGTGCTCTGCCTAAGCAAGTGCTTTAGTTCTGAATATTTTAATTTAATATCTAGTTCATCTGATATTAGTGGGACTACTCCTACTCTCCTTTGGCTTCCATTTGCATGAGAATCATTTTTGTTTTAAGGAGAACAAAAAACAGGACAAAATATAAAAAAATGATACAAAATTTCATAATACAAGATAATAGGAACTCAACAATGGCAATTATATTACACATTGTGGTCTTCAAAGTAGTTGTTGGAATTACCAGATATAAGTATGCAAAATTGGTCAAATAATTTTAGTTCCCCTCCACAAACAAATAGAGATCCGTAGTATAAACATCCTAGTTATCCGGTGATTATACATACCTGTTTTTCATTTCTTCTTTCTTTTCTCATTTCTCTCATTGAATTTATTCTTTTCTTTTGAGCAATTTTCCCCCTTTCACTATATTTTAATTTCAGTTATATTTTATAATAAAATCGAAGATAAACATTTAATATGTAGAAGAATACTCTAATTTTCCTCTTCTTGATTCTGTGGGTGCAGTTAGGAGCCAGTTGTTACACTTGTGTAGAGAAAGGAGAGATCCTCCCACAATGGATAGTCAGAGTCTAATGCTAAAATACGCTGAAAATACGACCTAACTCAACATGATCTCATGAAGTACGTCATCCATATATCCTGGGTCTCTGTCTAGGCTCAACTCCAACTTTAAATGTATGTTGCTTTAAAAGTTAAAGAGCTTCGTGGAGATATAACTCAGATCCACACACATTAAAATTCACACACCTAAGGGTGGGCCAGGTATCTCAGCGGACTAAAGCACCTGCTTAGGGAGAGCACAGCAGGTGGGGCTTGATCTGGGCATGCTGTGCCCCACCCCCATGCGCTGAGATAGTGATTAAGCCTGGGCATGGTGGCATGCATGTCTGTTATCCCAGGGCTTTGGATGCTGAAAACAAGAGAATCAATACGAGTCAGATCTACATAGTAAGATCCCATAGACCCTGTACCAAATTAAAAAAAAAAAAAAAAAAAAAAAAAAAAAAAAAAAAAAAAAAAAAAAAAAAAAAAA
>PVKA01001175.1:32606-48405 GCA_004027165.1 Ctenomys sociabilis | reverse complement strand
TTTCCTGGCAAACAATAGGACCCAAGTTTGATCTCTGGTACTGCGTGCCATGCAGGCCCCAGGAGCCCTGGGCATGGTGTTTTGGCCCCCCCAAAAAAAACAACTGGGTGTGATGATGCATACCTATAATCCAAGTGCTGGAGAGGCTGAGCCAGAAGGACACTATAATTCTGAGCTTTGTAGCAAGACTCTGTACTAAATAAATAAATAAATGATTTTGAAAAATTAAAATAGTATATAATTCAATATTTCTGGAAACTAATTACATTCATCGCCAAACTCAATTTGAGATTTTTATCATGTACTAAAAATATATCATACCTTTGAATTACTTACTGCCTATTGTTCAAATTCCCCTTCCTCAGTTAAAGAAATACCAATCCAATTTCTGCATCTGTAGAATTGCTTGTTTTTGAATATATGCCCCTTTCCCTGGGTTTGTTCTTCCATTTAGGGTTTTGATCTATTAAAGTTGATGTTGGCCTCTGTTATAAAGGCAGAATTCAACTTCAGCCTTCTGTGTCTGACTATTCATGTGCTTATTGAAAATTTTCATTTCTTTTCTTTTTTCATTCTTTTCTTTTCTTTTTTTTTTTTTTTTTTGATACAGAGTCTTGCTATGCAGTTCAGGCTGGCCTTGTGCTCACTTTTGTAGCCCCATGTCTTCTCTCCAACTCACAGCGATCCTCCTGTCTCATCTTCCCGAGTGATGGTGTGCAGGGCCAACACAACATGAGGGGCCAGTGATGGAACTCGGGACCTTGCACTTGACAGGTAGTGTCTGAGCTATTTCCTGAGTCATAAAATTTTTTAAAAGATTTTTTCTTGTACTGAATACTCTTGCCATGTTTAGGTAAAACACTTGGTCCTAGATTCATGGGTTTATACCTGAAATTAATATACTGCGTTGATGATTCTCCTTCAACAAGATCTACACTATCTTTATTATATTTGTTTTACCGTAAACTTGGATATTGAGAAGATTGAGACTTTTATTTATGGTTTCTAAAATATTATAATTTATAAAAATTTTAGAATTAGTTTAAAACTTTTTACAAATAAGTCAGAGGGAATTCATCAAAATTGTGCTAAAACCATAGATCAATTTGGGGAATGTTCTCAGTTTTTAAATTTATTTATTTATTATTGGGAATAGAAAAATAATCGATAAGACTTTAAAAATGACATATAATTTAAAAAAATCCCCAAGATGTTAGGTTTTATTTATGCTTTCAAGTTTTCATACTAGAGAAACAATACAATGTTTACACATGTGGTCTGAATTATTTCACTTTTGAGTACTGCGTCTTGTTGCATCCATTTATCTATAAAGGCTTTGAGTTATTTTTCTTAATAGCTGAGTAATACTCCATTAAAAATAACACATCTTTTTAAAAATCTATTTTTCAGTTGATGGGCATTTGGATTGTTTCCAAGATTCAGCTATAATGGATTGGGCTTGCATAGTAATCTTATTTTATACACTCATTTCCTTCCAGTTCCTATAATCTTAGAGGCAAAGTAAATTTTTTGCAAGAAATATACAGTTAGTTTTTAATCCACTGAGTCATTCATAACTTTTAATTGAATAATTTAGTCCATCTGTATTTAATTATTGATGAGTAAGATCTTATTATTATGATGATATAATTTCTTTTCTATTTTGACTATAATTGCTTTCTTCCTCCATTAGTCTCTTCCTTATTAAGTGAATTAGTCTAATATACATTTTAATATCTTGCTTATTATGCTTTACTTTATGCTTATAATTAAACAAAGCTTACATTGATAAAAACAACTTTGATTGCAAGTGTCGTTTTATCCCAGTAGATTGATTGATATTTTACATCTTTACATACTGCTTATCACTTAAAATATTAATTTTATTGCTTTTAATTGTTTGTAATATTCTTTATATGAAAGCTACAGATGGTCTTTGCATCACACTTATAGTGCTAGAGAAATCTCAATATTTGTGTACTTTTACTAGAAAGTTGTTGGCTACCTATGTTTGCTTTTCTTTTAGGAAAGTGTCTCCCAGCCCTAGGGAGGCAGAAAGCAAGAGGATCACTATGAATGTGGGCTGCATAGTGAGACTCTGTCAAAAAAAAAACAACCCTAGAAAAGTGTCTTTCTTTTAGTTTGAGTAATTTTCTTTTGTATTTCTTGTATAGCAAAGCTGGTGGACAAACATTCCATTTATTCTGGAGAAGTTTTTCCAGCTACTTCATTTTTTAAGGATACATTTTCTGAGTGCAGAATTTTTGGTTGACAGTTGTGTAGAACCTGTGTGTTATTGTGAATTGATGTACCCCTATGAGTTATTTTTTTCTCTTACAACCTTGAAAATCCTCTATTTATCTTTCATATGTAAGAGTTTGGTTACAAAATATTTTAGGAAGAATTGGCTAAATTTCACAGCTGACATTCAATCTTCCCTGTTCCTTCTAGTTATGTCTTTCTGTAGGTTTAGAAGGTTTCTTATTTCTTTCCATAATCTCTCTGCCACACTGGCATTCTCATATGGTACTTCAATTCCATCAGCCTTTTAATACTTTCCAAAGTTCACATGAACATTTTTCATTACTCTTTGCTGTTTTTTCTCCTACAACAGCTTACTTTTAAGCAGTTTATATTTGAACTTACTAACTCCATCTGCTTGATTTAGCCTACTACTGATGTTTTCTGTCGCAATTTTTTTTTATTTCACTGAGTGCATTTTTCGCCAAAAATTCTACATAATTTGCCTTTATCTTTTAAAGTTTTTTTGTTAGAAGATTGAAACTTTCCTGTTTTCTTTATGCTCCTTACAGCAGGATGTTTGAAATAGAGTGTTCTCTCTGGTAAGCATCTGGTCAGTTTCTGGTATGTTATTTTCAATGCTAGGTGAGATGATGGTTTTGGAGAAAATTCTTGATTGTTGTTTTTCTGCAATATCATCTGAGCATTAAGAAATTATTTTTTCTATCTTTCCTAGCATGCACTGTGACTGATTTTATAGTTTTTCTAACTCATTTTCTCTGAGCATGCTGTCACTGACACTATGTTGGCACTAAATGGTTCCCAGGCCCAGAACAGTCATAGCTACTTTGTGTCTCATCAGTACTACATAGGACCTAAACCCAGGCTGGCTCCAGAGCTGTTTATGTATTATCCAAGAAGAGACAGGAGAGTGCCTAGAGAAAGCAGTCTTTTTCTTTTTCTGAGGTGTCTTCCTGAAAAGGACTGTATGTCTTCTGCATTGTTGTTGCCTACATTCAGACACTGAAGAGTCTGCCTAGCTCTGGGAAGTCATTATGGACAGGAACACCCCAGACCTCTATGTCACTCTTGTGATAAGAACTCTACCAAGCTATGTCACAATAAGAGCACATCAAGACCTGCACAACCTTAGATTAGGACCAAGGCCCACACTTCTATGAGCTGCTAATTAATGATAAAGATTTGTAACCTAAGACTTCTGCAACCAGCCACAGGTGATGATAGCTAGAATAGAATCACTGTAGACTTGGGCCTTGTGTCTTTTCCTTGCCATGAAGCTTTTCTAGCGCATCCATTTATGGGCAGAACCAGGATGGCAGCCATTAAAATCTTATTGTTAGGTTTTAACAATTCAGCACTAATTTCTAGGGCAACTTACAAGCTCAAGCAAATGTTGCCTTGCACCCTGTTATTCTATCTAAGAATGAGGCTATAGGGGCAAAGGCAGACTCTTAGCTGCTGCTATCATGCCTCGTCAACCTTTGCAAGCATGCAGATTCTCCAGAGAGTGGTGAGTGTTCCCAAGGTCTGCTCTAATGCTGAAATCAGGTGTGTAGGCCACTGACTGATGCTAGAGCTCTGGCCTGCAAATGGTTGGTTGGTACTAGGTCTCATTGCAGTGTACCTGGCAGTAGGCTCTTTTACAAAACCCAGTTTTGTATCCCCCATCAAGAAGAATGCTTCTCTGTTACTCAAAGTCAGAGGAGAAATACTGAAGATAGTCTGTTTGCTACCTGGCCTCAGACATGTCTAAGAGCTCATTTGGCACATGTTGCATCTGATGGTAGAGTTTAGGACACTGTGTGTCATATCTCACCCTCTGCCTTAATTTTCCCTTCTTTCTGTGCCCTGGGCTACTTGCAGTTGGGGTTGACTGTGTCATGGGTAACTTTTCTTTCCTTTTCAATGTATCTTTTTGACTTTATAGTCTCTTACCTAATAGTTTTAGTTCTTATGCTGGTGGCTTGGCTGTTTAATTTGGTATATCTGTTAAGGTAAATTACCATAGTTTTTACTCCACTGCTATATTGCTATCCTCTCTACATTTTTTATTTTTAGGTTATTATTCTGTTATGAGTGAGAAAGGCTTTGCCCACTCAAGCAGTTGTGACTGGACAAGATATCTTCGCACAGCTGAAGGATGTGATGAATAATGGAAGAATGGTGAAGAGGGGAGGACGTGTGGCACAACAACCAGGGCCAACTACACTTAGCACTTCAGTTGTCATCTAGTGGCAAGAAAGCACTATTTTGTCAATTTAGTCTATCTGTCCATCTGTCTCTCATCTATCTATCTATCTATCTATCTATCTATCTATCTATCTATCTATCTATCATCTATCTATCTATCATCTATTTATCTGTCTATCTATCTATCTATCTATCTATCTATCTATCTATCTATCTATCTATCTATATATCTATCTACATACCTACCTACCTACCTATATTTGTTAAGTTGTCTGTTAGAAAAAAAAAACACTCATTGCTTTTCTTTACTTACATAGCATTAGAAAAATATGAACGACAAACCTTTGACAAAGAGCTTCATTCTAGAAAAGATACTTTTGGCTTATCATATCTGCACTACCTGTTAATGCTGAGAAATTTTTCTAAAAATTTTTACATGTAACAATAAAAAACCACTTCAAATTTCTCACTTTTAAACATTTGTGTTGTGCCAGGGAACTCAGGCAGCTCAAACTGTGCTCCTCTTCAAACCATATTCCATCACTCTCTCCACTTTTACTTACGTGACACTACTTTGAATTCATTTCTGATTTTTCCAACTCCAATTCTTGTAGATGTGTCTTATATGTATATTCTTACAAGTACTTCCAAAATCAGTAGATATGTACACAGAAATCTACTATGCTTTCTTAGCAACATTCTGAAGTATATTATGTTTTTACTAATATATTCTTAGTCTTATATACGTATTTATTCCATATTTAGTTCAGGGTTACAGAGTAAAAAGGGTGTCACTGAGTAGATTGGACTCACAGTGATCCTTCAGTTTTGAACTTCCCAAGTGCTTGGATTACAGACATGCACCACCATGACAGTTTCAATCACTGGCTCAGCGTGCCCTGTGGGCGGGCCAGTGCCCTGTGGGCAGGCTGGCACCACATGCTGGGGATTGAATCCAGTCTCTTCACTCTGGCTAAGCAGATGTTTTAGTCTGCTGTTGTACGTTTCCATTTGGATTTCTGCTTTTCGCTTCTTATACTAGGAAGACTATGCGATATTTACACATGTGCGTCTGGTTTCATTAGTTTTAAGGAAGTTATGGATACACTTAATAAATGTAACAAGTATTTTACTTCACTGTCACTTCAGACTAGTTATATCTTTTCATTTTATTTATTTATTTACTCTGCATTTTAGGGAAGGGTCTACAGGGTGTTCAGGGACTCACTACTACATTGGACTCATACTGATCCACTTGTTTACAGCCTCCAAAGAGCTGGGATTTTAGGCTGGTGCAGCATGGCCTCCTCTCAATTGCCTTCTCCTGCATGCCCTGGGGGCGGGGCCAGCATAGCATGCCTGGGATCAAACTCCAGGCCCCTGTGTCTGTTTGCAGGCACTTTAATCCATTGAGCTATTTGGCTGGCCCTCTTTCTTTCTTGTGACAATTTTTTAGTTTAACATTCTCAGGGGCGAGAGGAGGATTTTTTTTTTTATGATGAAAATATGTTGAGTTTTTCGTTTTTCTTTTTCATGTGAGGGAAATGTGATAAGCCTTTCTTAGATTATCTGCCTAATCCTAGAATGTATTCAACTTTAAATGAGAAAACAGAATTGATCTTGAAGAAAAAATAGTTTAGAAATTCAAAAGTAGAATTTTACTAACTTTACTCATATAATTTAATCCATTTATTTTATTTCAAATAGTGTATGTTTTATTTTGCTGAAATACTGTATGTTCAATTATAAATGAACAAATGACAGAAAAATTATCCAAATCTTCAAATTTTCCAAATAGACTTCTATTAATTACACCACATTTTTTGAATCAAAAGAAACTACATTTCAATCATGAGATGCTTTCATTACGTTTTTAATTGATGATCCTATTTTCTTTCAAGTAAATTGCTTTCACAGAGACCTGAGAAAAGCCTAAATAATTTGTGGTAACCTGATTAAGGTGGTTATCATCTTTTGGTTGTGACTTTCATTATTTTGACCATGAGAAATCAGTAGCACATTGCTGTGATTATATTCTGAAAAGACAGAACATTTGCTTTCTCTCATATATTACCATGCATCTTTACTTCAAAGTGGATGAAACACCAATATTGCAAATATTTTCATCAAAATAGTGAAAAGAAAAGCATAATTACTCAGAAAACAAATACATAAAAAAATGACTTGAATTCATCCATAAAACATCCAAAAGGTGTTATAAGGGTATTAAATTTGCCCATTTATTTTTAGACAAATTGCAAAAGTACTAGATAGAAAATAAATGTAAGCAAATATTTTCAAACATATTATGATTGAAATCTGTACACTTACATGGAAAAAAGATCTTTAAAATAATAAGCTGTGGATGCAGCAAAATTAATACCTTCATTTCATGATTTGAGGGACTGTAGGCAAATATAAGTTCTTCTAATAACAAATTCTAAATATCAGAAGACAAAAGAACTTGTATCACTTATCTCCACATTTTATTTTATAAAGTAATCACTTATCTCAATACTATATTTTATCAAGTTTATACAAATTGAATAAGGTGTTTATGCATATATAATTCTATAAATATACACACCATGCAAGCTATCTATATAGACATTATATAAATGGAAAAAAATAGATGGCATAATGGTGAAAAGATTGAACTAATTAGAATTTGTTTTGTTTTGTTTTTCAGTACCAGTGATTGAATTCTGGACCTTGTAATTGCCAGACAAGTGCTTAGGCTGCTGAGCTATATCCCCAGCCCCCATAGAATGTAAACATAGGATATGTCAGTTTGTGATTATTTATAGTAAATTTTTCTGACATTAGATATATTGCTAAATTTAATTGTAATTTTTAAATTATGGACCACTTATTTTCATTATGATCTCAGTTGAAATTTACATGTGTTCACATGTTTAAGTAGTTACATAATGAGAAATAGAAACTATATCATTGGTCTTCCTGGAATATAAGTGCATGTAATTATATGTATCAGCAAAATTAAAAACTTAAACATCCTTTCTAAAATATTTAATGATAGTTAATAGATACCAATAGGCATGTGTTGAGAAAAGTCTTACATTCTGAATATTTTGAAATTTTGATTTCCATTAATGACAACCGTCTAGTAAATTTATACTTGATTAGCTTTTCAGTTTTTATTATGGTTTTATTTCATAATTTCTTCAAAAAATTCCTTCAATAATAAGGAAGTATTGTATTACTATATCATAAGAGGAGAGCTCGGATTGGGAAATAAAGGTAAAAGATTATTTCAGAAAAATGGTAAGGCTCTGTATTGAATACCTAAGCAACACACACACAGACACACACACACACACACACACACACACACACAACACACACACACACATGTCTTAATTATTTAAGTGAGAATTAAATGTTTTCTGTGCCTTGCAGTGTCTTATTGAAACTTTAAAAGATAATAATTTATATTTCAAATTAAGATAACAGAATAAATATATCTTTTGACCTATTTATAAGGTCTAGCAAAGCAGTAGATAAAAAAGTAAATGTGCATGTTAGCTAGTATTTTGTTTCTGATACAACATAATATTAAGAGCTCTGGCTGGGGCTTTGATCCCCGGGCCTGCCCAGCTGGCTCCACCTCGGGGGTGACTGAGACTGGGTGTGGTGGCCAGAGCCTGTAATTCCAGAACTTGGGTGGCTGTAAACAGGAGAATCACTATGAGTCTGACCTAATAGTGAGGCCCTGAACACTCTGTAGACCCTTCCCTAACATACAGGAAAAAAAAAAGATATTTAGAGCACTGTTTTGAAACCAGGATTCTTTGCCTTTACATACTTTTTTATTGAAGTGTTAAATTGATTTGAATATGCACATATATATCCATATATATGTTTTATACATATGTATATATATTCATGTATATGTTATATATAATATCATAGTGATATAGTGACTTCTCTGGTGTTCACATTATGTAGAATAAATGGAATGTATTTAAACATGCGGGCCTACTTAAAATGATTCACAATGTTGGTCTAGGTTTGCAAATACAAAGGCATATTTAAATTACAAATAGAATGGATGCTTTGTAACAATGTTTTTTTTTTTCCTTATGAAGTAATTACTGATTAAATATCATACCTACAGGAGCTGCAGATGTGCTGTATCTTAGAATGAACACATGGCTCATGTTGAGGTCTCATTGGTATCATGGATTAGATTCAAATACCTGGAATCTCCTAACAATACAACCACTTCTTGCAAGTGAGGTTTAAGCTTAGGAAATATAATAATTACCATGAAATCTGCTTTTGAAAATTTAAGATTACAACATAACTACTGAATAAGCCACATTTTTCTCTTTAATCACTATAGACAAAATTTTATTTACCATCAATGCTTTTTGTTTAGAATGTGATTCTTAAAATAGAAAGCACCTACATAATATCAATCCACTAAGAGCAATATTGGCAATTACAAAGTATTTCTCTTTTATTCTTTAAAAATGTTTATTTAATTTACTAGCACTTACCTTCTTCAGTGTATAGTTCTAGGAATATAAATATAGGCACATACTGTTGTAGTCACCAACACAATATCACCATGGGTTCCACATTAACTTTCACCTCCCAAAGAGTCCCCTGTGCTTCTACTTTGGAGCCATTGTTCAAAAGGAAAAAGGTTGTAGATTGGAGAAAGGGAAAAAGATGGAAAGGAAAGGGGAAAAATACTTCAAGTCAGCATTGCACTATTAGTGTCTGTTAGTTGACAAGACAGGAATATTTGTGCAAATATTGATTGGAGAAAATTTTAAACCTACATCTTGTACTCTGAGCTACTACTTTAAAGATATCAACATGCAATGTATTAATAATTGCTTTTCCCCACTAATTTGTTATGAAATTTTGTTTTACCATTTTCTGTAAAATAGAAAAAATGTTCATCTCAAAAGATTACATATAGTACCATTCTATTTATGTGGTATGAGAAGAGAAAAGCAAAGTATAGAGACAGAAAACAGAAGAGGTAAGGTTCTGGAAAATATTTCTGATGTTAATTTGACAATGAATAATATATAGAAGATAGCAATTTTAAGTAAAAGATGATACAGCATATTTTTTTAACATTTTACTAAACAAGAAACAAAGAAAAATAGAGAAATGAACCTTCATATTTAATCATGTCTGTTAGGAAATGCAAATGATAAAAGATACACTGATCCAACGAAAAGAAGACTTTTACTTTGTAGGACCTGAAGCAAAGTTGATATACATGAGAACGCTGTAGCAAATCACCAAGTGGGCTTCTCTAAACAGAGAAAATAAAGAATAAAAAAAATGTGTGTGTAATCTTTTTATTTATTTTATTTTATTTTTTTTCCTGGGTACAGTGGGCTTTATTGATGGTGTGCAAGGGCAGCAAGCCAGCGATCCCGAGGCCCCTCCCCTTCTAGGGGGCCTGGGATGGAAGCTGTGAGGGGAGATTCTCAGTGTTGGGGCTGAGTAGGGCAGTGACTTTTACAGCGTGGCCTCTCCATCCCTCTGGTCTCGTGGGGCTGTGGGGGGGGCACTTACACCGTGGAGGCCATGTGGACCCTGTCGCTGTAGCCAAACTCATTGTCATACCAGGAAATGAGTTTCACAAAGTGATCATTCAGGGTGATGCCAGCCCCAGCATCAAAGGTGGAAGAGTGGGTGTCACTGTTGAAGTCACAAGACACAACCTGGTCCTTGGTGTAACCCAGGATGCCTTTGAGGGGACCATCTGATGCCTGCTTTACCACCTTCTTGATGTTGTCGTGTTTAGCCACTTTCTCCAGGTGGCAGGTCAGATCCACCACCTACATGTTGGGAGTGGGCACGTGGAAGGCCATGCCCGTGAGCTTCCCATTCAGCTCCGGGATGACCTTGCTCCACAGCCTTGGCAGTGCCAGTGGATACAGGGATGATGTTCTGGGCCGCTCCATGGCCATCATGCCACAGCTTCCCAGAGGGGCCATCCACAGTCTTATGGGTGGCCATTATGGTGTGGACTGTGGTCATGAGTCCCTCCACAATGCCCAAGTTGTCATGACTTTATTTTTTATTTTTTTTGATGGAACTGGGATTGAACTCAGGTCCTTGCGCTTGCCAGGGAAGTGCTTATTCCACTGAGCCATCTCTCTGGCCCCAATATTATTGATTAAAAAGATGCATTCAAAAGCCAAAAAGAGAAATAATTCATGCAAAATATAAGGAACCAGACAGAGAGTCCTGTGTATTGCCATATGCAGGAAGAAGAATTGCAGTGCCCTGCTTCTAAAGAAGCTTGAGCTTAGCCAGCTGTTTTCCTTTAAGAACTGTCTCTTAAATACACACATCATGAACCAGAAATGTGAAGCTTTTCTTCAAAAACCTATGTGTGTGTATGTATATATATATATATATATGAATATATATGTATACACGTATATATACATACATGTATTTATGTATTTACAGGTATATATGTATATATGTGTATATATGTACATATGTGTGTATATATGTATATATATATATAGTCTATTTTGTATATATATACATAAACTAGACTAAAAAGGCAATACAAATTATTAATGAAAGAAAGAATTGGTTGTTTGAAAGAGTAAAAATAAAAATATGTAAATTTTAGTTGGTCTTCCTAAAAAGGAAAGAAAATAAATCCTAAATGTAGACCTAGAAATGAAAGAAGGTTAAATTGAAACAGGCAATTATGAAATCCAGAGGATTGTTAATAACTACTTTAAAAGCCTGAATTCAAAACCAAAGGTCCAATCAAGCAATAGGCAGGAGAAGGAGAAATAAAACAGAGCAGATATGCTCTGGATATGTAGCACTTACCAAAATGAATATTACCATTATGCACTATAAACTTATATTATGAGAAAAATGGTGTAAAAAGTAGTAAAATGGCTGGATATCTTTTTCAAAAAGTAACAAAAAAGATACAGAATTTCAAAACAAGATGGTAGGATCTTGATAATTGTTGCTGTATTGCATATTCCTATCTTCATAGTAGTTGTTCAGATTACCAGATAGAGGCATGCAAAATTGGCCAATTAGGCATTAACTGTTCCTTACAATAAATCAATAGAAATTATCACACTGTTTGTAGGAGTACAAAATGGTTCAACCCCTGCAGAAATCAATGTGCAGATTACTGAAAAACTACCATTAGAGGCCCTATTTGATCCAGCTAATCCCCTTCTGATTATTTTTCTAGAGGAATAGAAAACATTATAGCACAGAGATATATGTGCATTTATGTTTACAGCAAAACAATTTTTCATAACTAAAGTTTGGAACCAACCCATTTAAATGCCCAAAATAAATTATTAATGAACCCAGAGTAAATTATTAATTGTACTATTGCACAGTTATCTCATTTACCTCATATATAGATATATAGTTCCTTATCTTCATTCTTTTTTCTCCTTTCATCCATCATACTTCTTTCCTTTTAAGAACTTTCTTTGTTGGGCCAAGGAGATGGCTCAGTGGTATAAGTGTTTCCCTGGAAAACACAAGAGCCTGAATTCAATCCCTGGTTCCACCAAAAAAAGAAAAGTTTCTTTCTCTTTCATAATATATATTATACCTTTCATGTATTATTTAATCTTTCAGTTATACTAGGGAAAAAGTACGATGTTTATAAATGCAGTTATGATTTATTTCATTTATGAGTATGGTTTCTACTTGCATCCATTTACCTATTAAAGCCTCAAGTTTATCTCTTTTTATCCTTGAGTAATAATCCATTGTATAAAAATACCACATCCTGTTTATATATTCTTCAGTTGATGGGTATTTGACTTATTTCCAAGATTTAGCTATGATAAGTTGTGCTGCTATAAACATATATCTCTCTGGTATGAAAATTTCAATACCCAGGATGGATATTGTAGAAAAATACCCAGAATGAAAATACCTTGATAGAATGAGACTTCTAATTCCTAGCTTTTGAGGAATCTCCATACTGATTTCCACAGTGATTGTAAAGCCCACACTCTTACCAGTAGTGGAGTTTTCCTTTTCCCCAACAGATTCACTGGCATTTATTCTTGATTGAAAATGTAATAAAAAGCTTACCAAGAAAGAAAAGAGCTGGTTCAATGGATTCTTAGCTTGGTTCCATAAGAAATTTAGAGAAAGTTTAATGCCAATACTCTTAAATTCTCTGATGAAATTGACAGGGAGGCAAGTGTCCCTAACTCCAGGAGGCACGTATTACCCAGGTACCCAAATGGGATCAAGACCCAGTCAAAATATGAAACTATAGGTAACTCTTCCTACTGATTGTGAAAGCAGAAATGTTCAATAAAACACTAGCAAGTGGAATGTGACAAACCATCAAGATTACACATTACAACCAAGTGAGATTCATCCCAGGAATCAAGAATGGTTCAATATATGCAAATAAATAATCGCAATGCACGTCAACAGAGCCAATGATTAAAAGTCACATGACAATAAATGCAGAAAAAACTTTTGATAAAGTGAAACACTTATTCATTATTTAAAAAATGCCTGGAGAAAATAAAAATAGATGGTCTTTACCTCAACCTGATAAAAGCCTTGTATGAGAAGCCAATAGCCAACATTACAATAAAAGGACAAAAACTAATAGATTTCACTCAAAAAATCAATAACAAGACACAATGTTCACTATTATGACTTCTATTTAATATAATTCTGGAAAAATTAACCAGGGTCATTAGAAAAGAGAGAGAAATAAAAGGAATTAGGGTAAGTAAGGAAGAAGTTAAATTCTTGTATTTTGCAGATAACATGATACTATACATAGAAGACCCAAAAAACTCTACCAAAAGATTTCTTTATTTAATAAGAAAATTCAATTGAATGGCTGTATATAAAGTCAATACTAAAAAATCAATAGCATTTCTGTACATAAGCAACATGTTCACCACGAGAGAAATTAGGAAAACTACACCAGTCACAACAGCATAAAAAATGAAATACTTAGAAAGTAAAAGATGCATGCAGTGAAAATTACAGTTCTTTGAAAATAGTGATTAAAGAGGACTTCAGAGAATGGAAAGATATTCCTTCTTTATGGATAAGAAAAACTGACACTGTGAGAACATCCATCCTCCCAAAACTGTTATACAGATTTAGCACTCCTTTTTTCTCTAAATTGGTCTGCAAATTCAGTGGTGTCCCATATTTCTGATCAAGGAGATTATGGAGCTACAGAGGAAAGTGACTGACGATGTAGAGTGTACCTAAGGAGAGTCATCTGGAGAGAAGACATTCTCTCAAGCTTTTACAGCGAACAAGTTGGTCAAGTAGTGGCCGTGACTCATCCACATGGCTGACACTGACAGAGGATCTACAAACTGCAGTACAGGGTTTCAGGGTAAATCCTGAGGGGATTTGACTGAAATGGCCAGATACACAAGTTACATTTCTTGTTATATAGGTCTTGCTTTATCTTGGTCTTAACCATCCAGCAGAAAAGACTAAAATAAAGTATAAAAAGTAAAGCCATATTGATATGCTGAATTGTACAAGGCTCAAGTCAACAACTTCTGACATTGCCAGTCATGCAGATAACACACTACTATTATAGACTATTGTATTACTCTGCTGAATTCATGCATCTATAGTATATGAATGGCAATGGAATACCCTTTTCTGACAAAAGTAAAGAAAAAAGGGAGGTAAAAATGAAGGACCATTTTTTAGTGAAAAAAATATATATGTGCATATACAAAATAGCATAGATATATAGCTACTTTCTCTAAGTTCAATGAGAAGAAATGTTTGAACTAATAATGTTTAGACAAGATATGATGTCTGCATCTTTACTATGAATAACTACTACAAAGACCACAATGTGAAATTATTAATTATTTTAACTGTACTACTAACCTGTTTTGAAACTCTCATTGCTACTTCTTTCTCAATAAAATTATTAATAAAAAATAAATAAATATAATTTGATTAGGTCCTGTCAATTTCCATACAAATCCTGGTTCTTTCTGTTGAAAAGCTTTACTCTGGTGAACGTTGGATGTACGGGACTTATAATCCACAAATAATTTTTCACCAATTTTACTGAGAAACAAATACCAATGAGGGAGTTCCAAAACAAGTTAGTAGGACAGTTACACAAATAAAAATTATATAAGGTATCTGTTCAGTGACACTTCTTTCTCAATAAAATTAATAAAAAATAAAACAGAGGGATATAATTGAAGGACCATTTTATTAATAAAAAAGAAGAAAGGAGGATATAAATGAAGGACCATTTTATAGTGAAAAAATATGTATCTGTATATACAAAATAGCACAGCTACTTTCTCTTATTTTAGTGAGAAGAAAATTTGAATGGCCCTCCAGTATAACCCCTTATATTCTATTTAAAATTACCCTAGAATACTACACAAATAGATCTTTCTTATTAGACTAAAAGGATTCCTTCTTCTGTGTGTCTTTGGACGAATAGTTTCAGCTTTTATTTGGTCTGAATGGTGAAATGTTCATGCTAGGGTTGCAAAAGCAGTTTTCTTACTGTTTCCACAGGGATTCAAAAATTCTCCCACCATATTTGGAAAAGCTCTGGCTATAGACATGTGCTCTGTTCAGAGAAAGATTGTTACTAGAGTGTGTTGATGACCCACTGATTGGTGCCCTTACAAACTTTGTCTCTCTAGCACCGTTAAGACTCTAAACCATCTGGCAGATTGTGGATATAAGGTATCTCAAAAGATGGCTCAATTTTGCAAGCAGCAGTTTGTGCATCTAGGAGTTACGATTTCAAATGGACAAAGCAAAGTACCACCAGACAGGAAAAGATCGATTTCCTATAGGCCCTTACTCCTCACAGGCAATAGGGTTTTTGGGGAAATAGTGGAGTTTTGTCACATCTGATCTCCCAGCTGAGGTCACATAGCCAAGCATTTGTACAGTGTTCTCCAGTAGCCATCATGAGAAGACATGGACTTTTTAAAAATAATTTTATTGAAAAACAAATAGCAATGAGACAGTTTCAAAACTTATTAGTAGGACAGTTTCAATAATTAATATATTACATTTTGTTGTTTTAGTGGTTATTCATTGCACAAGATGCAGACATGATATCTTGTCCACAAACAGAACAAATTTTTTTTTCATTGAATTAAGAGAATGTAGCTGTATATCTATTCTAACTATTTTGAATATACAGATACAAAATGATCATTCGTTTGTGTGGCCTTTTTTGTATAATTTTTGTTAGAGATGGGTATTGCATTGTCATTTAAATATGAATTTAGGTATATGAATTTAGCATTTTAGAATGAAAAACAGAACTAAAGTAGTTGAGATCCTGCTA